>JAJHUR010136889.1:0-102148 GCA_027495735.1 Lutjanus campechanus
GCGTCTTCCCCCCACTTGCGCCCCCATTTCCTGTCTATCTACAGTTATCCTGTCATACTAAAGGTAAAAAAAAAAAAAAAGCCCCCAAAATTATCTATTAATTGATAAGTATTCAATAGTATAGAAATCGCAGTAACTGCCCCTAATGTGACATTTTTGTCTGGCAGAGCCATTTGTTGAATAAGCAGACTTAAGGTTCAACTTAAAATGAGAAAACAAGAAAAATTAAAATCAAGACCTACATAAGCACACAAGACCATTTACGAGAGCATCTGCTATTTCTTTATGGTTATTTTTAATCCTGCCACCAGGTTTGAGTCTTACGTTAGTTAAAAAGAAACAGGAAATTTTTATTCAGATAATTTTATATTTTGTCATTATTATGGTGGAAAAACTACTGCTTTTGTTCACAGAGGGCTCCAAAATCCACACAGTCTGAAGGTTCCCTGTAGTACCTTGGAATACTAATGATTAATCAATTGAACAATTGTTAGCGTTTTCAACTAGAATCAGTAAAGGAAAATGGATAAAATTTGCAACATAATTTACAGCTGAATTTGATTTGTGTTTACCTGACAAATAAAATTATGTTTGCAACCATCAGTAATCACAGCACATCTAAAAAACTAAGAAATCTATCTGTCTACATCCTTTTCTTTTGTATAAGCTTTTTTTTCTTGAGGGTTGAAAAAAAGATGACAAGCTGAAGGATGAAGATAGTTCAAGTCCATTTGAGGCCTTTCACAGTATTTTGATTTTCCTCATGCTTTTATTTATTCAAGAACTATTCCTCAAAAGAAAGGACTGCGAGAGAGACAGAAAGAGCACTGCAATTTACCATCATACTTGAAGGAGCAGTCATTATTTATGGCCAGCTGAGTGATTCTGATATACAATTAACCACTACCTGCTTATGGCCTGTGATTAGAGCCTGTCTATCTGACGGCCCTTTGCTTACTTAAGTGTTTTCTAATTATGACATATGTGGTGGTCCCTGCTGGGCAAGAGGACGCTTTGTAAAGAGAAGATGGAGTATTGGGCCTTTCTCAGTGTCACATTCTGCGTTAAGCAACTCATGCACGAGCCTGCACGCGCGCACAGAGCCGCATTCATCACCCCGCTACATTATTGCTCTTAATGAAAGAAGCTAGCAGCCCGATGACAAAGTGACTGATGTGCGATTAGCTGGATGGGCGACGGTGCTGCTTCAGATGCTACATGGACAGTCCACTAGGAAGACACAGCGTTCATGGGTACTGTACGTCTGTAATAAAGTAGTCATCTCGTCCCTCATCTGCGCTCCGCCGGTCCCTCCTGATCAATCAAGTCCTTTTATAAACTCATGATCATTAAGCATCATGTTGGGCTGAGAACGAGAGAGAACAGGGGCCATCCATCAATGAATTTCATTAATAACCAGCTCAGTGTTGAACTTCTTTCTCCACCGCACAAAGTCATATGATTAGTGAACATCAGCACATTAGACAGCTGGGAGCAGGACTGAATGAGGCTCTTGTTGGGAGGATTCTCAGAGGTAGCTTCACTTCATTTGACATAAAAACGATCATGTGGTTGTTTGTGGGTATGTAGAAAACATGTACATATACTATGGGCTGCAGGATTGGGTTATATTGCAATTATTTTGACAGATATTGCAATTGCGATAGGATTCATAATTAGTGGGAATGATAATTTTTGCATCACAGCTTTTATTTTCATTGGGTAAAAAACTATTTAAATCATGGTGATGTGACATTTATTGGTGTCTGTACCAAACAAACAGGTTTTATTACATCTGGAGAACAAGATTTGTAGACCACGGCATCTCTGCAAGCACTACAGTAGGGGAGACCCGGGATGGTAGTAACACTTTTTGTTTGAGCATTATTAACTCATTAGTTGTTGGTGCTAGAAGTCTCAGACTTTTGATACATGGCACTGGTAGTATGATAGTAATAGCACATAGATAGTACAAGTTTATGTCAGATACAAAGAGCTCTGTTCTTACAACCTACACCACTGCTGGGATGAGTTGTAACACTAGCCTGTGATGGATGTAACCCATGAGAGGTCATATATGAAGGATACAAGGATGATTTATTTCTCATTTTTCAAGGTTGTAAAGTTAGAGTTTGTCATAGCTCCCTCTTTGATTAATTAATTGATTTGAGCTGATTATAGAGATAAATAAAGATACGGAACAAACTAAGATCCACACTGTCCAATTTATGAAAGAACCTTATTGGAGAGTAAAGAATAAAGAGTTTTGGATAAAGTGAACAATTGTAAGTGACATAAGTGTGTCTGAACTGTATTCCTCAATGTGCATGTGTCATACAAAGGTCAAATCACTGTCACAGTTGTGGCAAATGTCTCCGAGGTGCAGCTTTGTGGGCCCAGAACTGACAATGTTCAGACTTGACACACACTTCTTTTGGCCTTGTATGTGCAAAGTGCACATAAAGCAGAAATTCTCATCATTTTAACGAACTGTTACAACTATCCCCACCCTAAGCAGCCATTACATAGCTAACCGTTTAAGCATGTCAACCTGAGGGTAGCATTAAATTAGAGAAACTGTTATGCTGTTATGTTATGTCAGTTCTTTCTTCTTACTTTCTTACCTGGAAAAAAAGTTTTTGTGGTGATAAAATCTACAGTGTTGCTCACAAAGTTACAACCAACCCAGTGTTATAACACTCCCCAGTCTTTGTGCAGCCCTACGAGGCAGCATTTTACATACTTGATGTGAAGGGGTAATTATAGTAGCCAAAGTACTCCTCCCTTCCCTCTGTTAGCTATGCTAATTAATATCAGACTATCTGAGCAATATGGTACCACAAATTTTCATAAAATTTTATATACTGAGCTTAATATACTTATTGGTTATAAGTTTGGAGATTTATATCTGTGAATTAGAATTACAGTTGAAATTAGGGCCATAAATTATCTGCACAGCATCAGGGTTTTGTTTTAAGGCCTGAAAATATTCAGTGAACTAATGCTTCTTTACTGCCCACGCATCAAGTGCTGTGATAAATTAATGGCACTTTTATTATTTTATAGTGTCATTAAATTTTTACTGATCACTCTGACACAGAGAAGTAGCAAAGGACATGCAGTATCTTGGGAAGCTGGCCATCCTGCCAGAAGAGGAGAGGGAGTAGATGGCGGATATAAAAAGGTGTTTATAATGACCAGTACAAAGGAATGATAAGACTTTTAAACACAAAGAATACAGAGAATTCCTGCAGCTGTGAGGAGGTAAAGATAAAGAGACAGGAAACAAAAGATGTAACAGTACACATTATTCCCCTCCCACTCTGACCATGACCGCTGGCAAGCAACCGGTCCCTCCCTCAAATGACTTCAGCATGCAGCTCTCCACCCCACAACTAAAATTATAGCAATGCACTCAGAGCTGTAGTGGAAAACTGCCACCCACAATAATCTCATCTGCCCTGTCCGTGCAGTCTTTTGTCTTTAAAGTTTGGTAACAGCTGCACTTTGTTCAGATGTATACGGCAGCCCAATGAAGTCATGAGCCAGTCCAGTGAAGTCGTGAGTCACCGAGGACCAGAGAGATGTGGAAAGAGGATAGATAGAGGAGTCTGTGCAACTTGGGCGAGGGAGCCCAAAAGAGCCCTTGTCAATGCTGTAAAGAGAGCTTTAATCTGGCTGGCCACAGAACATGTGCCGGAGGCCTGCTGCTCTGCCCACAGGGTGTATTCTGGGCAGAGGCGGGTGGCGGACGGCCCTGTGCATTGTGCCTACTCCTGCCCTATATTTAGGCAACACATTGCCAATCCTAACACTCCTTCACTCTCTCCTTTTGTAAATAGCTTCAGGCTATAGGCAAAGCCATATGGCCTAAGATTGTTCAAATAGAGATGAAAGAAAAATAAACAGGGGAGTAAGGTAGACTGTGGTGCAGATCAGCGTGCAGTTTTCTGGAGTTGTCTCAGTTTGCTGGGTTGGACTTAGACATGAAATGAAAACTGTCTTAATCTGAATGATGTTAAAGTTTTCATTCAACATAAAAAGAAATTGATGCACTACTTTTTGGTCGGGAAATTTTGATTATGCTGTTCCTCTCTCAAGCAAAAGAAAGGCAGGTAATACTCATGGCAGAGAGGTTTGGACATATTTTTCACTGTCTTATATGTTGTTAATACCATGATTAAAACAGACAAACCAAGCCATGTTGCATGTTATATTACTAGACTTTGGGCCGGGTAGAAAACATGATTTAGTAAATTTGCTAATTACCATAGGTAACTTTTGTACTGCAGCTGCCCTTACACAGTATGTACTGTTTCATGCAGTACGCATACAATTGGGACATATTACTTTGTCATATGTCAATGGCACTGTTACTGCTGTGCCTACATCCATCACAGTCTGTTTTAAAACAAAAAGGATGCGATTTGGAATGGGTGCAAGCTCTCATATGCTCACGTAATTTCCACTGTGTAAAGGACTGTGGGTCAGAATAGCCAGAAAAGCATGCTGGTGTGGTTACTATGGATATTTGAACTCTGTTTGTGAGTTTATTTTTGTTGATTTATTGGATGTATTAAATGCAACGTTACATAGTGTACTTAACTTAGTGCGTCAGGTGGGGATTTAACATATCACCCAACCTAATACTAATTTATATTAATTAACCAATCATGCTTTTGTTTTTGTGTTGAATTTAAGAACAAATTATCTGACTCCATGTTGAAAGAGGAATAAGGTAAACCAGATGATACAAGCACAGATTAAGTTGGCGTGTTTGCTTGCCAAAACATTTTGACATGAGAATTATTATTTAAAGAGAAAACTGCTTCATTTCTTTCAGGCAGCTGGCAGCCATGACACATGTTATTACTTCCAAAATTACTGGTTGCCAACTTAAAGTCATATAATAGTCTGGTTATTTTTTGGCCACATACCATATGTATGTACTGTATATGCAGTAAATGACATGTTTAGCCCTTTCTGTGAAATCTGACATCTATAACTGCTTTACTCTCCGAGATCTCTAAAGTATCAGCAGAATCTCATCCATGTTTCCTTCATGGTGGAAAGTATATGATTGCATATATTTAAAATTTTCAGCATTGGAAGCTCAAACAGCTGCTGGACCCCGAGCGGCCACTTATGTCTGATAATGTGCTGAACTGGCTCTGGTTATATCACACACCTGGAATGTGGTAAGTTGGAGGCAGTGGCTCTTCGACCACAATACAGGGCTTTGTGTATCAAGTGTCAGTCATCACTGTGGTCTGTGGCCCTCGGAGTCTTCTCTCCGAGGGTCTCAGACTAAACCCTCTCAACAATCTGTCCCAGCCTTGATGGAGACAAAGACTGCACTTTAACATGGCTGCAGCTCCTCACCGCTCAGCGCCTCATCTGTTTTGTATTTTTATTGTAACCAGTTGCAACGTTATTTATAAGTCTGCAGCTTTCCAGTAGTTTTTGCTAGTTTTGAACCATTTAAATGTTAAGTACATCCAGGCATGCGGTAAACCCACAGTTCCTTTCATGCAGACTGTTGCTCTCTTTTTACCCGGAGCTCTCCCCCTTTGCTTCGGCTAATGCAGGCAGCAGCAGAATCAACAGTAGCAGCCACAAAAGGCTGGCATCTGTTCTATAGTAGTCGTCCTCAGCATCACACAGAGCAGAGATGGCCAGCTATTCCAGTCCCATTTGTACTGCCAGGGCATCACCTCATTTGTTTAAAACAGAGGGAGAGAAGGCCTTTAATTAAATTAAAAAAAATTGTGAGGTAACCTTACTCTGGGCTTTGCGCCAATTTAATGTTTATTGTTTGTTTTTCATAAAAGGATATGCTATCATTATTCAAGATGAGTTACTTTTTGTTGGAGGGAAAACAAGTCAAACCCACAAAATATGACCCTTCAGTGTCAATTTGAAATGTGCCTTTTAGTCTAAACAATTGTATTTCTTTTATATGTTAGTGTATCTACTTTGGGACATTTTGTGATCATTTTTAATACATTATACATTTGCTGTTAAAGCTACTACAAGGAACTTTCATAGTTTTGAGGCCCATGTAAACAAAAGCAGTAGTGCTGAGACCATAATGACCACAAAATATAATGTCAAAAATAAAATTATTTAAATAAAAATCTCCTGCTTCTTTTTAACTGACTAACATAAAACTTAACTTTGGCTGGGAAGATGTAAACACAAGCTTGTTTCATCTGATTTAGTAGAAGTAGAAGCCGACCCAGTGGCAGGCGTTCAGAACAACTATATAGAAATGGCCAATTTTCCCCTGGATGGTTTACTTTTTTTTCCTTTGTTTTAAAGTCAGATAGTGGCAGTATTAAATTGAAACTGTTTCACAACCAGCTAAAAACTCTTTGTAGTAGCTTTAAATGCATACTAATGTTATTCTGTGTCCTTAGTTAGACCCAGATGTGCTGAAAATGTCATAAATTTAGTCATATATAACCATGTCAGCTCTGTGACACAGTGCTCGGTTATTATGTTATGTTCCTCTCCTCTCCACTGCTGAGATCATTTGTGTTGACATCATGTACTTTTACGGGTTTCCAATCCTCAATGATCCAGAACTGTTCACAGGCTCCTCCAGGGAATGATGTTAAGTTGGGCTGAAATCTAGCGCCTTATCAAACCCTCCAGGATGCAAACAGCAGGATATTAGAAAGTGTGGCGTTACCCAAAAGCCCTTTCACATGTGGACAAAACCTCAAGACTTGTTGGACACTGGAGCCATTATGTGGCTACTGCAACAATACCATAGACTATAAATGGTCCTTTGTGGCCTATTCTTTTCCTCACCCTTTGTTGTATGTGCCTTGTGGTGAGTGTGGTACCACAGGTCTTAGTGGCCGGGGCCAGCAGCATTTCTGCAGCAGGCCAGAAATTCACCATGTAAAATGACAACTGTAGAAAATAATGGAGCCACCACCGCCAAATGACCCCACCAAGATGCAGTGTTGATGTCTTTCTGGGGAAGAGGCGAGACGGAGTGAAAGACCTGACCTGGGAAAGCAGCCCGCAGACACACACACACACACCCACATGCACAGGCACATATTATCCAGAGTCATACATTATTTTTTATTCTTTTGGCAAACATGAACAATTGGACAAAGCATTAATGTAAGCAATCTTCACAATAGCACTTGCTGGCTACAGCCAGTGTCTGGGAGCTGAGCATAATCTAATTTGGATGGGCAAACCCTTGTATGCCAAGGATTTACATTGCAGCCAAAACGCCTTGGTTTGCAATTTCCAAGACAGCAGTCGAAAAGGAGCAGAAAATTGCTTCCAGGGCTGCAGACCAGACAAGATTATATTCAAAGTCTTTGTGAGGGCTTTGCCTGAATAGAGCCCTGGCATCACATACACACACACACACACACGTGCATGCACACGTATGTACGCACACTCACAAAATCACACGCGCACAGGAGGGAACAGTATAACCACTATAACCAATAGGTTAGGAGTGTGGATTTTGTGGAGCACCAGTGTAAGCTCCATTTGAATATTTACAGGGTGAGCTTTGGGACACGGGAAATGGACAATTGTAGTCATCAATACTGAGGAGAGGAGGTGTTGCGGGGCAGAAAAGGCCAGTTCAATAGGTTAATACACTGGCCTTTCACCTTTTGATTCCAGTTAGGGACATGTCAGCAGAGGAATATATTTTATCTCACACAACCTCCAGGGCATCACATATGCATCGTCTGGAGGAACTTAAGTGAGAGAAATTGATGCATCAGTATAGAAATCTGTCATACCTGACTTTACTGAGTGCAACAACAAGGCTTGGCCGATGGCCAAGGGCCAATAATATTTCTTGTTCTCTGCTTGGCATGCTTTTTCTAACCAGTTTGCTGAGGCTGAAAATGGCATTAGAGCTCCACTCTTTGAGCTCTATTTGACTGCAGTTTCTGACTGAGGGGGATTAAGGTATTCATTTACAGGCAATTTACAAGTTACAGTTTTCAGACAAGTATACTATTCATGTCTTCAACAAGGTCTACAGTAGCAGCAACTGTTATGTGTTCTGGTAAACATCTATTTGGCTACACCTGCCCATTTCTGTATTGACGACCTAGATGGATTGGATGGATTTATGAGTTATTTCAATTCAAACTCTTTTGCTTTTGCTGCTTGCTTTTTCCAGGTTACAGCTGGTTACATTTATATTAAAACTTGTATTACATACATCGAGGATAACATGAGCCAAGGAACATTTAGCCATTTGTTATGTTAATTTTCAAAAATATGCTTTGTTCATTTCTGAACTGTTCTTATAAGTGGGTTTTTTAAATTTCTGTGAAAATTAATATTTAAAGGCAGTGTTGGGGAAACCACTTTAATATTGTAGTTTACCAAACATCTGGCTACTTCACAAAGAAAAGTAGCTAAACTACATCTTATCTCTCAAAAAATAGCATGTCAGACTAAATTATTGCGTGGCAAAAAAAAACATCATG
Source organism: Lutjanus campechanus (assembly GCA_027495735.1). Taxonomy (NCBI): domain Eukaryota; kingdom Metazoa; phylum Chordata; class Actinopteri; order Lutjaniformes; family Lutjanidae; genus Lutjanus; species Lutjanus campechanus. The sequence goes on from JAJHUR010136889.1 coordinate 8,487, forward strand.
AGAACACTATGAATTTGTAGTTTCTATTAACTATGCAAACTACATGACCCACAGGAGTTACCTACTGAAAAACCTACAGCGATTTGAATATTAAACTACCACCCAGCCACTGCAAGTCGTAGTTAAACTAGTAATCGAACTACATGTGGTTACACTACACCCCTACACTGTTTAAAGTAATATAAAGTACTAAATGTCTGATCTACTGGCCATATATTCCAATAGGCCATAAATGCTGATGACAAGATGCTAACATAGCTGAGCCTCTGCACGCACCATGTGCGTGGAAACAGATACTTGATATTTATTCACCCATGACCCTGAAAAACAACATGTCCAGATATAGCTGCATCACATAATAGAGGAAAACAATTCAAATGGTTACAAATGGATTCAGATGTACTGTATTTGACTGTAGGCACATTCTAGGTAAAAGCTTCCACTGGGTGAGGAGGGAGATGGTAAATAATGGAACAAAGTAATTGCCCGCCACAGACAATAATACCTTCAGATAAATATTTCAAAAAGGTAAATTGCAGAAGGGTTGTAAAAGGTTTTATTGTACTTATGGGATATAGAAAAACAGACAAATAAAAAGACAAGCAAGAAAATCCGCTCCTGTAAAGCATGAATATTTTACGTGTCCTCAGGTTAAAGGCTTGTATACTGTACAGAGAGTCTGCTCTACACCATGTTCTCCTAGGTCAGACAGAGAGAGGAGAGTCATAGTGATAAAGGTTAGGGAGGAATGCATTGTACTGCTCAGACACACTTTGTATGAAAAGATGAATTGATCCATCTGTAAGCAGCACTTAGACCCACTCCTCTGCCCGGTCATTACAGTGGGATAAATCAATATTTAATATCCCCCTCTAACGGCCACACTGGATGATCTTAACCTCTCCTTAATCCCATTTATGTTACCTTTCCAGAATCTTCTTCATGTAAGCTCTCACTATGATAAACTTCCAAACAAGAGACTGGGGAGGGGAGCTATTAAAGACCACACCATATTTATGTCAGGTGAGGCGCTTTCGTGAAATATTAATATTCTGAAACTGACCAAAGTGAAAGCTTTTATCTGGGGCATTCAAACCTTTCTAGTTCGTTGGCTTGTATCAGCAAAAGGCTCTCTCTCCTTCCCTCTCATTTCGCCGCTGAATTACAGCCTACTGTTCTTTATTGCAGCCGAAGGATGAAGATGATGGGGCAATTCTTTTAGCTGACTTGATAAAGCGTGCCTCTCATTTCACACCGTCCTAATAGGGCCAGTGTCACTGAAACTAAGAGGTGACGATATCTCACTATGATTTGCACGAGCCAGAGAGTCAAGCACGAGCCCGGTTAAAGTGTCATTCAACAAGGCAATAAATGATTTTGTAATGAAAACAGAGGCATATTACCTGAGGTGATGCTTTCAATTATTGATATTAGTTGCTCTTTGTAAGAGATCTACACGGGCATGTATGTAGGGCTTAAAGGCATACTTCGGATTAATTAATGTGGGGTTGTATGAGGTACTTCTCGATAATCAGTATAGTACAGTACAGAAGATGCCAGTTGGAAGCTAAGCAATGCACTGCTGTGGACAGGGTGAGCAACAAAAGTATTTTGATCATGTTAAAAAGTCATCCTAAAAAAATCAATATCATTCTAAGTGTACGCTATAGTTAGAATATTTTCCCCACTTTAGTTTGCCATCACACAGTCTTTTCCAGTTGGAAATTGCTGTTATATAAGCAAAATGTCACTCTCTCCAAACCAACCAAACTCCATGGATGAAGTCAGTAATTTTACCTCACAGAACACTCATGGAGTTTGGTTAGTTTGGAGAGAGTGATAAATGACTTCAAATGCATTGCAACAATCACATTTTCCACCTGAACTTTAGCTTTAATTTGTTAGTTTGTTTCATTTTAGTGTTGTCAATACTATGATCTTATCAATATTCTCATTTCTTAAATAGTTTTTCAATTTACAGCTTTTTTTGTCACTACTTATCCTGCACACACTCATTCACTCACTCTCTCTTTCTCGCATTCTTAAAAACACTCTCTCTCCTCCGGTGGCACACACATACAAAAGGCAGATTACAGGTGAGGAGTGACTGACTATTTCAAGCAGAAGATCCCTTAAGAAAAACAAAAAAGAAAAGCATTCTCCTCCTCTGAGATGATTGCTTTCACATGGGTTGTCCCAAATTCAGAGGAAACAAAACTAAATCCTACAAAAGACTAAGCAGGGAGTAAAGAAAGGCGTTAAGCTCTACCTGCTAAGGACAATGCAGCTGTAGGTGTGTGCTGCCTGTTGAAAATGGCTCTTTACAGGCATTGTTCAGTTGCTGCTTTCATGTCATGGCACATTCGGCTGCTCGGTTGACCACAGGCTCACCTTAGCTAGTTGGGAGGTAGGGAGGCAGCTGTAGCAGCTCCTGTGACTGAAACTGAAAGAAGGCTGCTTGAAGGGTGTTTTAAGTAAAACTGTTTTTAAACAGATTTAAGAAACATTTAATGGCACAAAGCACCAGCCCCTCTACAAACAGGACATGTTTCACTACATAATATCTGACTAATGATTATTAGCGGGAAAGCTTCTTTCATTTTCTTTCACTTTATTTTCTCAGTCACCATATATGCTGTTTTTACAATTACTTTTGAGAAGTATAAAATGTCTTATGGACTGTTTTTAGATATACTGTAGGATCTCGCTATGGATTTTTCTTCCTAAAAGCCTAACATGCCTACCTACATGTTGTAACTAAACAAAAACAGCCAAAACCGGTGGAAAAAAGCTTAAAATTGAACTTTGTGTAAGATGGTGTGTCTGTGAGGTTGTTTAAATTTGGGTAGAAATGACATGACACGGTACATACAGTATATGATAGCTATTTGTCTGTAAGAAAATGAGATAATGGATTGATTGATTGATTATTGTAAAGCTGCTTTTTGTTCTGGTTACTAGGGGCTAAGTGCAGGGAAGTCTCTGACTCTGTCCTCTCTGTGGGTTGCACCAATTTATTTGCTTCACTTCAGTAAGAGTATAGTTGATTGCCACCTGCATAGACAGTGATCTCTTCCAAAACACCAAATTAGAGGGAAATCAAAATAGATATTCATTGACTTTTTTACATATACATTGACCTAGTTGAGGCTGTTGGTTGAAAGTGTCAGGTGCTGAAATATTAATGAGCATCGCTCCCAGTTCCTGCCTGCTCCTCACAGCCAACTGGCAACATGGCATCAAACTGAAGAGAGGAGGACAGCTTTTTTCTCTCCTTGATTGACTCATCGATTGAAGATATTTTTAAAGGGAATCCCTGGGAGTGTGTGCTCCTGGTACAAAGCAGCCCCATCCCATGTCAGGGGACGGAGAGGGCTGCAAGTCTGCTTTAATTGGGCAGAGACTTCAGAGTCTTCTTAACCCACACCGGGCACCGCCATGGCCTGTCATGGCCCTCACACCAACATCAACAAGAGCGAGCCCTCGAAGCACGCACACACAAACACATTCACACTAATTTGAGTAAACACACATGTACACACTGAGCCATGCCAGCTCTTATCAATACGACCACCCTGGACATGGATTAAAGAAAGTATTAGTCTTAAGAATCACTGTGATATCAAAATCACCATGTTCTACTTTCTTTAATAGTTTCTTTCCTCCACTACTTGCAGACAGAGCTTTGTGGTCAACTGCTTGATTTTTCCTTAGCTTTATGGAAAAAGCTTGCAATGGAGAAGATAAAACAGAGACAGACTATATGATAGTAGTCCTAACCTTGTCAGCTCTGCAGTTGTTGAGGCCCACTGAGCTGAGGGCGGACAGCTTCGCCTCCATGCCCTGCTGGTGATGTTGCAGCTGTTCCCTCTGGATCTGCTCCCTCATTTTCCGAGCCTCCTGGATGGCCTTCATCACTGTGTCCTGGTCCCCGAAGAGCGCGGTAGAGTTTAGGCTGGACAGGATATCTGTACACACACATAGTGGAGTTTGGACAGCAAAATTAGTCTCCTGGAACACACACTGCCAACATCCTGACAGTGACATTTATTTGTCACATATTAAATACCAAACCAGTACCAAAACCTCACCCCATGGATGTGAGTGCATGCTGTAAATGTGTGTTTGAACAGAATAAATCTCTGTGTATGATAATGGTGGGAAAAATTGATTCATAAAATGTAACATTTTCCTAAAAACAAAACAAAACACAATGCATAGAATCAGAAATATAATTGCTCTCAATCATCACTTGTGACCAAGTAGAAGTGTGTGGTGGTAGCTGTATCTGCAGAGAACCTGCCCTCTGCCTGTATTTCTTATTATTTTGCTGTGCTCGGGACAATTTACCAACCCAAACCATCTGTATTTGATGTCCTGGGAATGAATAACAGCAATAAAGTTTGTTTCTGGTGCATTTACAAATAGCTTGAACAAATCCCACTGATTCTTCCCTAAGTATCGTGTTGTTGTTGTTGTTTTTTTCTTTTTAGGATCCCTGAATTAATTTTTGTATATCTGAATCAATTTTATATTACCTAGTGCTTAGTCTGTATGCTAACACATGATGGGAATTACCATCAACGTGCAAATGGAAATTAGCTTTGTGGTCGCAGTAAAATCATCAAATCAAATGGATCAACAAACTGATCCATTTTACCTGCTAACTCAATCTGCTACACTCCACACTGAAGAGCTATATACACTCAAAATTCCCAATGGGTTTAAAAATACAGCCAGGGGTTCTATTAATTTTGGTCTAACATCTTATTTTATTCATTATTTTCTTATGGTGCTAGCTTGCTGAGCAGAAACAGCTAAATGTAGCAGTTTTCCTCCCAAAGAATTTTATTTACCATTTTTATTATGCAGTATATAAATTATTGTGCTGAAATAAAATGCAGAAGGACTGACTGACATGTGATTTGCATTGTTTTCAGAGTCCGTCATGATATACAGTCTCTAGAAGTACATGATTCAAATTTTGCCATGGTCCGGTGTAACATAAAACAAAAAAGAAAACAATAAATCACATTCAATTGTAATATCAAATCACAATACTTGTAGATGCATATAGTCCCAACCAAAGTGTTTGTGTTGGATGGTCTTACCCAGAGACGAGCCACGGCCCAGGCCTCCTCCGAGTGGGCTGGGGATGCCACTCTTGTTGAGGAGATTGTTAGGGCTGCTTTTACTGCCGGGGAACAGGTTTTGTGTCGGGGATGTGGGGGATTTGACCAGGTCTGTCGTCTTTGGCCGAGCAGACAGGTTGAGCGGCTGTGTTCCCTCCTCCTACAGAAGCAAAGAGAGGAGTATGAGAGAAGACAGATGTGAATAGGTGCCCCCGTCCCTCCCTCTGCTTCCATTTTTTTTTGTGGGGGGGGGCTCAGGATTCCCAGACAGCACAGTTCTCCTCTGTTCCTGCTTAATTATAGGATCTCTGTCTTGACCCACACCTCCTCCCTGGTTCTTCCTCTGCCTGTCTTTGCTTTTCTCCTCTCCTCTCCTCTCCTCTCCTCTCCTCTCCTCTCCTCTCCTCTCCTCTCCTCTCCTCTTCCATCCTTCCTCAGGAACTGTGCCACTGTGATCTTCCTCACAGTTGCCCAGCGCCTTTGTTCACACTAATTAAAGCAGATTCTGTCTCTCTGTACATCTTCATCTGTTCTCCCTCTCCTCCTCCTCCCTGCTCTCTGTGTCTGCACTCTGGTTCGAAGAATAAATAATGACCAGATAACGGTGGTGCCAATGATCAAAGACAGCTGTTCCATTCATCAGATGTCGACTTACATTATCTACTTCATTAACTTGTTTTCTAATTTCATTCCTTATTTGTGCATACTTGGTTCTATCATATGCTTTGATATGCCCTATTCTTAAAAAATATGATGTGAGTTGGAAAAAAACGTTAATAGTGTAGTTCTGAGATTAGGTCAGAGTAGGATGCATGTGTTTGTCCTGTGTTTGCTGGGCTGGTTCCAGCATTTAAAGCATTTACTGAGGTGAGATGAAGAGCACCATTTCCCCAGATGACACCCTCAGCAGCTTGTCTACTGGGACCAAACATTATTTTACCTGCAGACAAAGAACAGGGGGCACAGACTAGGTATTTTACAGCTTGTTCCTTCACTTAAATTTGCATAGAAAACTAAAGTAAACTTAAGTAACCTGCAGGGTTGGGTCAGATTACTTTGAAATGTAGTCAGTTACTGAATACACAGTATTTTTTGATTGTATTGATTGATTATAGTTACTTATTTTTTTGTCATCTGATTATGTAATCCTGATAACATGTAATCGTTACTACATAACCCTGGTAACCTGTATGAGTTATTATCAATTATCCATGTGAACTCGACTATAGTTGAGCTAAAATCATGTTGAATAAATCAAAAGAAAGACTTAAACTTTATTTTTTTTCCAAATATTAAAATAAACATATAGTATAGTAATTAAATAAATTAGTATATAATCAGAATTAAATAAATTTAAAATGTCATTGATCCATGATTAGATATTTACCTTAAATATAAACAAACATTTGCATCCCAGAAGAGAAATGTCACTTTGCACAGAATAAATCTCCCTGTGTATACAGCAGTCTTTTAAATCAGATTAGGACATGCTGCCGTTAACAGTCTTTTTCAAAGCCCAAGTGTCTCCTTGTCCAAACATATGGCTCAAGCATACACTGCCCCAAGGCCTTGTTATTGCTGTGCCAATAACAGTTTGTCATGCAGTGAAGCTGAAAGCAGACAAACAAAACTAAAGGCAATCTGATTCCATTGGACTGAAGATACAGATGGGAGGATGCCAGTTTCTGTTTGCTTTCCATTTATGTATGATTCACATCATTGAGAAGTCCTTAATTCTGTGATATTTGGCAATATTTTAAATATTTTGATTAGAATTAGTGTCATATTAATATTGGCCTAGATGGCATACGTCTAATCTGATAAATGGGGAATTGTAACGTGATGAAATGACAGTGTTGAGTCAGTTAAATGGCAATCTTTCAATGGAAATCCCAGGAGGCTCCAGACCTGAAGGATTGTGTGTGTGTATGTGGAGAGAAAGCCAGAGTGGCTTCCTACGATTTCAAGACATGATTTATGGTCTTTCTCCATTGTGATATTATTAAGCTAAACTACTCCAAATGGGCATATGTTTCTGATTATGGCCTTAGTGAGTGGGAATGATGTATATGGCCTTTTCCTCTGCACTGGAGGTCTAGTGGAGTCGTGCCATACAGCAGCAGAAAACACACATCCTGCATTTGGTTTGTTTACAAGGCAAGAAAAAAGTCGTCAATCCTGCTTTTTTGCTTGCTTTCTAGCGCTGTTGTAATGGTTTTATTCCTTCTCAGTTACAAAAAAAGAAGAAAAAAACTTTTCATTGTGAAAAAAAATTAGAAACCATGTGTTCCACAAATTACTGGCTTGGAGCAGCCATAGCCATAGCAACCATGTCCACAGAGTTCTGGTTAAGAGAGAGAGGGCCTTGTTAAAGCCTCACAGATTGATGGCCTGTTAGAGGCTGGGCTCAGCACCGGCCGGCGGTGAACAGTGTACATGCTATTTTATTCAGACAACACCAACTAGGCTAGGCTAGGTCAAGTACCACTCAAGGCCTGGGGCTGCTGGGTGGGCAGGTTGAAGGAGTTAAGGGGTTGTACCTTGACTTGAGTGATGGGGCTGGAGGAACTCTTGTCATTCTTCAGAGAGGAGGGAGAGATGGGCCCACTGGTATTGAGGGGCTGGGGGAGTGGAGGCATCTTGGCTCCAGGAGAGACCTGCATGCTGGCAAGCTGGGCGGCATACAGTTGCTGTAGGGAGGTGGAGAAACCCGCAAAGGCGTTAACATCCAAATCCAGCAAACATTCAAAGTTTTATATTCTGTCTTTTCCTCTCCCTAGAACTCTCTCTGCTTCTGTTTCTGCCTTCATCTCCCCCTCTCTCGCTCTTTTACGTCTTTCCTCTCTTTCCATGAGGCTGGCAGAGAACCTCCATCAAAGGTCTTAACTGTATTTCAAAGGCTGAACCCAGAGAGAGACAGCAGTCTTAAAAACCACACAGAGATGGCTTTCATTCAAAATACTTGGAGCCCCTATTTTCCACTCATCACAGAGAAAAGTTTGCCGACTGGATGCAAGTGTGTTAGCAAAGATCTCTCATTTCTCTAGATCTACACAGCTTCCTATTGAAGTTTTCTGGCCTGTGATTTGTCTCCACGCAGCCATGTGAGACAGTCCTATTCCACAATGTTAGAAACCCAACCTCACTTGGATGGCCATCACAGAATATGTTAAACACAAGCATTATTAAGGCTTAGAAACCTGCACAAAGAACACTGATGTAATCACCGTTATTTTCCTTGGCGTTAAATCAGTAAGATGTCCAACCATTGGTGACATTACCACACAAGAGGGTGGTTCAGATGACTGGCGAGGCACTCAATAACAGTTGTGCCTGTAACAGGGTTGAACTCTGAAAGCTCAATTTACATTTCCACCGCTGGGCTGATTATGTGGCATATGCTAGAAAGGGTGGTTAAAGACGTTGATATGAGGGTTTGGAAATATTTTTGAAAAATCTGGTGAGCCACAGGCTGCTAATTGTCTGTTGGATCAGATTTTTGACGTAGCAATTCATCCTTTATCCAGGGATACAGTTACAGTTTAATGTCTTTGTCATTAACTTGTGCGTCTGTTTTTTATATGATTAAAACGTGAAACAAATAATACCGAACTGATTTGATTTGATGATTGTTGTTGTGCTTGTTTTTCTTTGCCTACAGAGCCCAGCACTCCCGCACCGCTGTGACTTCTTTCCGCCCCAGGTCTGTATTGATTGGCCACCAGGTAAGTGATGAAATTGGCTCTTGTCTCCTGCTGCAAATGGCAGGGGTCTGTCAAATAGAGCTACTGTCTGAGAAATAGTGTTACTCCATGTAGCCTTAGACCTCACTTCATCAGACAGATAGCACCCCTTAACTCCCCCACTGGCCTGCTGTCCTCAGACTAGACTCTCTAAACCTTATGGTTTGTTGTGTTATTCAGTCAGATGGCGCTGTCAGGGAGAATCTAATTCCTCTTCCTCTGGCCAATCAGCAAACCCTGTCTCATTTCCTGGTTCGACTGGCCACAAACAGACTGCATTTGTGTGGACGGGGGAAAAAGCGACCCAGCCCCCACTGGCCTCACCTTCGGCAGTGTAAATGCAGACCAAAGCCAAACAAAGCACTTTATGTCCATGCATGTATCTCCAGATATAAACACATATGTGCTCCTGTAAGAAACTTTATCGCTGCCACATAAGCGGCAGTACAAAAGGTCCATTCTTCCAGGGGACCTGGGGATAACAACAGCACATGGGCAGCGGAAATGACAGACTGATTATGTTCCCACAATGATAGCACTGCCCCCACCTCCCTCACAAACAGCCTTTTGTCTCCGACAGGAATGGACACAGGAATGGACCCAACTCTATTTTCTTCTCATCTGAGCTAGAGTTAGTTAATGTCAGTTGTAAAGGCACTCTGTGTGTCTGTGTGTGAGGGGAGTCTCCATTCACTGCCTGTCACTCCAGGCTACACACAAGTCTCAGTCGAGGAGCGGAAGCCGAGTCTGTTGGACAGATGTTTGCTAACAGGCCTGTCGACGGGCATGTCCCTGACCTTGACTGAGAAGAATTTTATTGTCCCGGAAAAACAGCACAATTAGACTTTGCCTCAAATTAGACGCAGTCAGGGTGCCCCTTTTCAGTGCTGATTAGCAGGTCAGTGCCATGGGGTGAGAAGCTGTGGTTACTCTTGTAACCAGGAACACCCTGCCTTCTAAGAGCCAAAGAACAATAAATACAATCAGAGGGAAAGACAGATGAAAGGTGTGTCAACCCACCATACACTACTCAAGGACAGATATGGAATACCTCAGTGTTCACTGTGTGTAGGCCAGAGACTTTTCTCTTACAGTATGTCTCACTAAAAATAAAGACAGTAATTACTGTTTGACACCCAGCATGTACTTCAGTTTTAAATAGCAACCTCACAAAATAGTAGAAGAACATGACAGTATACTGGGCATTGAGGGGCAAAAGGCTGAGAGATGATGCATCCTGCCAAGGCTGCTCTCCCTGACCGGAGGACATCTGCCTGTTTCCCCAGTTGACTCTCTCACGTCTAATAACCCTCTTCTTCATATCTATTTGCCAGGTGGGGGCAGCAAAAGGTTCATGGTATTTAGGGTCAAGCTGAAAGTCAGTGCCCCAAGTTTTTCTGCTCTAAACTCATAACACTTGTTCTGTTTTATTTGATCACATAAACATATACATTTTCTAGGATGCACATAGCACTTCCATACTTCCATTCCCATAGTTCCAAACCATAGAGTAGCACACTAATGATTCCAATGCATGTTACAGCTGCTTTTTTTTTCCATTGTCCAAAATATGTACAATTATCCAATAAAAAATGTCCTATTGTGACCAATAAATTTTTATGCTGAGCAAGAGCAGTGTGAGGGATTTTTGTTTAATAAGACAGAAGTGAATAGAATCATCACCTCCTTCACACCAGCTGCATATTCTGGCTGCATTTTTTTCCTTCATTCAACCTAGATCTTAAAAAATGGCAGCCCACAAAACCATTCCACAATCAATAAAACAAGTGCAGACGTTACTCTGTTTGGTTGCCAATGAAAGGATCTCAAAAAGAAGGAAATCCTCTATTGTTCCAGTGTGTCACACTGACGGATGAAGTCACAGCAGTTTCACCTGATGTCGCCATGATGATAAGCTAAAGAATCTTTCCTATATTCAGTGGAAAAAGTAAATTGAGAACAATACCTGGTACCAAAAGCTCATTGAGTTCATCTGAGCTGAGTGGTACAGTGCAGTGGAAACACAGCTTATGGCACAGCTGATATGATGGTAGAAAACAGGAAAATGAATGTAATAGCTAATGGGATTGCAATGTGGGTGGCAATCGAGAAATATGTGTATATTTTCTCTTATCTTGAAGGCCATTTTATGTGCATCTATTACCAGTGAAATATGTCCTCTGTCCTTTGTTCTTTGAATGTTTTTGACTTTTCCTAAAAACTGTGCTGTATCTTAACAGAGGAACAACACACATAAACAAGGAGACACACAAACACAACATCTAAGGTCTTCCTCCTAACCCCATCCATTCCCCATTTCCCAGTAGAGCGGAGCAGATCTCAGCAAGCATAGATTCAAAGTGAGTGCAGCACGCCCAAGGTCAGCCTGTTAGCCTCTGGTAATTAAAAACAAGCCCTCTGGAGGCAGCAGAGGTTAAACAGGGAGGTTCACTTTTCTGCCTGCGACATTAAACTGAGATTACACACTCTGCTGATGATGTTAGACACCTCAGTAGTATGATGTGCAATTAAGACCGACAGCCACTGTTTGTTTAGTAAAACAACAAAGCTGGTACTATAGATCATTATCAATTATGAGAAAAACATTAATTTGCTCATAACTTCCACCTACGCTTTTTTTCCCTTCTGCAAACACTGGAGCATATGGCTTGTAGTATGAAGAGAAAAAAAACTTTGTGTGGAAAAATAAATGTGCATCTTGTTTTTCTTTCACAGCATGGCAATATGTGCTGGAAAATACAGTGGCAGATATTTGTCAGATTTCTTGCTGCCAGCAATGACGCTGCATTGCACATTTATGACTAAGGCCTGCAAAATACCAAAATAAAGATAAACAAATTGCTTTAAAACCGTAAGAGTTCCTAATACTAATGAAATCCTCTGCATTTTCCAGGAGGTGAACATTATCTGATGACTGTCACACTGTCCTAATCGACCTCTTTGTGTGTGAGCATGTCTGTTTGTCTGTCAATGTCTCATTCACCTCTGCCTGGCCTGGCCGCTGAGCACTGGGCTGGATATGAGGGCATTAACTGTGCTTCAGTGCACCACACCATTTAAAAGGCAGCACAGCGCCAGCCCCGTTTGCCACAAGGCTTGTACAGGCTCATTGCCCAGGGCGACCAGGCAGGCTGACCCAGGCTAGACCCAGATGTCAGGAGTGGAGGAAGGCGTCCTGGTGCACTGTGCCGATGCTTTCCAGTATGGCCCAACATCTGTCTCATCTGCTGGCACCCAACCTGCTCTGCTCTAACCCCTCCTCTTGCCTAACTTACATCTACAGTATATATATTTAAGTCCTTCTCTATCAGTTTGGCACATACACACACAAAAACAGCCCATGTTGTATGAGTGTGTGTGTGGGTTCTGCAGGCCCAGGGGCCCCAGAGCCAGCCCTCCCATTCAGTGCAGCTCACTGCATTATCCACTCTATCTGTCCATCTGTCCCTCTGTTCACCACAGCCTCCATCCAGCTGCTCACCTAGCCGTCCTATTAGCCAGCCTTCCACACACAGCTAGCATTGCTGCACTGCTCTGGGTTACCTTCAAAGACCGAGCTCCTCTGCTCATAAACACAGAAACAGCTGCTCTCTACAGTATGTCTGTTCTCTCTTTTCTCCCCTCCTCCTCCTCCTCCTCCTCCTCCTCTCCCTCTTTCTCTTTCAAAGTCAAAAGTGCTTCACTTGTTAATGATGGAAACCGTTTCTTCACATCTGTACTACACAGGCATTTACATCCAAACAAAAGATAATGTGTGGTTTGCTGCTCTCCCACTTTCTTCCTGTTTGTCCCTGACTGTGTAACACTCTTTCTTATCACTCCAGTCGTCTAAGCCTCTGAGTACTCCTTCAGATGTGTCTGTCTGCTTGAGATCTGGTCCGAGTTTCGTCGCTGAGCATGTGGGCTGCTTTTCATCTTTACAGTGGGAGCATGAGCCGTGGCTGGGCCCAGGTTTATCATGGGCCTAGAGAGATGGCATAGCAAATGCGGCAGATGATAATTGCAGCATTAAGTCATCACTCAAGCAGTGCGACTTCCAGTAGTGTAAAGCAGGAGGATGTGATGGGCCTGAACAATTAAGGAAGGAAAAAGCAAGAGTAACACAGAGACACAATGAGGAAAAACAGAGGAGGGGAGTAATTTAAAGTATAACTGCCACAATAGCTGATTAAGACTAGACTACACATTCCAATACCTCCTAGAAAAGCCACAGGCTCATTTTTACCCCCATAATGAAACAGCGTCAGCAGTCGTAAAAGTGGTAATTTATAGGATTTGTTCATTTTAAATTCATAAATAAACTGTACAATCATTTAAAAGGTGACATAGGCCCTAAATTAAAAGATGAACATATTAAAATAATTTAATCAGGGTAGAGGAAGAACATTAGCTAATATTTACATATTTTTTTAATAATAAAGGGTTATTTTGTCTGCTAAATTGTTTTTGCAACCTTTTAGTTTGACAGGTATAACCTACTGTAAGCATAGGCCTTGTGCAGTCTTGATATTTCTTTATTTCTTTCTCTTGTATTCCAGACCCATCATAATTCACAGAAAAATCATGAACTGAAGGATTTATGGGTTTTATTTAAACAGTTAACTTAATCAATAAGTATTTGGATAATCAAGTCATCTTTTTTTTTTTTTTTAAGAAAAAATATCCAAATCTTATGATTTCAGCTTCTCAAATGTGAATATTTTGTAGTTTATTTACTCTTCTATGACTGAATATCTTTGGGTTGTGGACAAAAAAAAAACATTTGAGGACGTTGCCTTTGGCTTTGGGAACCACTGAACTCTGGACCAAACAACTGACTGGTTAATGGAAAAAATTAAATAATCCTTGCATCCCTACTCTAAAGAGACATACACAAACTAAGACACTTAAAGGTGTTTCAAGATGTGGACGGACAATTGAAAAAGCAAGTCAGTGAGACAGAGACAGCAAGGGATAGAAAATGGAGCTTTGACTGAGTGAAAGCAGAGGGTTTTTATTTGTTTAGTCCTAACAGTGATACTGCATACAGAGAACCCAGATGTTCTGTTTTATCCAGTAATGCTTTCTTTAAAATGGCATAAACCCCAAAGTCTGCTTCCAATGATAGAAAACAGGACTTTCTCAAAGGTTCTCCTCCTGTTTTAGCGGTTCTGTAAAAAGCACGGGTGATATATATTAAGTTCATACTGGCCTTAAGTAAATTGTTTTTCACTTGGCAACTGAGGCCAGGTATAGTGTACAAACAGCAAATTAAGTACTGACCCAAATAGAAAATTCTTTTGTGGAATTAGGGAAATTCCCTTCTTGTCTCTTCACTCGATTGAATATAGTAGGTGTCCGGACAGATTGGGGTACAATCTGAGCACAATTTCCTCTGTTCGCTGAGAGGTGTCACTTGTAATCAGGGAAGGACAGGCAGGGATGGAGCCATTGTTTCCTGCTGGTCCTGGTCTCATCCCGGCCCTGTGTGGGCACTAATGAAGAGGGGCATGTCGCGCTGGGATAGTTTACCCGCCTCCCCTCCTGTGAGTTGAGGACGAGAGCCAATCTGTCAGGAAAACATTGAGTGAAATTGCCCTGTGGTACAGCAATGCCCGGTGACAGCCACTCGCAGACTGCCAGCCGCCAGAGTGATGCTACCACCCTGTATTGACAAGCAAATTACAGTCTCCAACACTCAAACGCATCCTGGAAGATTCATTTACATCCATCAGCTCGAAGCCTTTGTTACCTTGGTGGGTTTTCTTCTCTTAGAGAGAAGGGGCGGGGAATAGAGAGGGGGGGATCCCAGACTGTTATGACAGAGGAGATTGTGAAGAGGCTGCGTGGCCAACATTAAGACTGACGGAGCGGCTTGCCTCTCTGACTGGATGGCTGATCACATTACCTCTGCAGCATTGTGGGAATTAATTCTTCCAATAAGATAATTTTTAAGGTTCATATATTGCACAATCTAAACTGAGTAAATTGGTGAAAATTATACCTTGCCATGCAGCTGACAGGGAGAGATATTTTAATTGGGGGGCAGCCTATTCAGCCATATGTGTGTGGGATTTTGCATGTGTGTGTGAGGAAGATGAAGAATGAGCCTGGAGGTGAAACTAGAAAAGCACAGGACAGTTTAAAGGGTTAGTGGAGTATTGTGCTTGATGATGCATGAAGAATAAACTCAGTAATATGATAAGTAATAAGTGATATTTGCAGGGGAGCCTTAAATCAACGTATTTTACTGCATCTTAATTGTGTTCTTTTTTTTAACAGGAGCGTTTGAGTTATTAGTTGCATCATTATAACACAGGTCATAATGTGTTAATTTCAAAGTATCTGTCATTTTTGACTACTGCAGCCACAGGCATTTCACTGTGCTAATTACTAATTGATTCACAGATGCATTGCTATTCACTTTTAAAGGGTTATGGATCATATTATGCATTTTGTCTATGTTGCTTATTTTACCAATTTTTTCATGTGTATGATAATGCGTCATATTTTGTTGCTCAATGTAAAGCATTTCAAGGTAATGTGTAACAAAATTTGCTATATAAATAAAAATGCACATTGCCATGAACAAACAGGATCATTACAAATATAACCTGTTTTATAAGTAGCAATAAGTCACATATTAAGAAAAAATAAATCATGTATAGAAATCAAAGTTTTGTGCATCGATGATTGTTTTATACTTGCATTGTTGCCCTCTGAATGGGAATTGAATCGTAAGGTGCCAAGAGATTCCCACCCTGACTAATTACCACACAAAGTGCAATATTTTGTTTCAACCCACACTAAATAACAGGTCTCCTCTTGTCATTTTTGTTGTTGTTTATGAGAAGAACATGTTCTGCTTCTTTTGTACTCTGCTCTCTTTCCATCACGCACACGCTATTGGAGTATACTTTTCAATAGTTTAATTTTGAAGAGGAAGAAGGAGGGTGCCAGTGCTATTATTGCTCTAAAAGGGAGGAGACAACTCCAACTTAATTCCATGTCTGGCTTGATATGATGTTTTTAATCATAGCAGGCTCCCAGTGCTTTGTAAAGGAAGTGGTGGCAGTCACATGGTTTGTTGATCCCAGCTATGTAGAAAAGGGCATGTTTGACTTGCCTTGCTGTTTTAAGGGGAGTCTCTACGCAGGGTAAATAGCAGCCAGCAGGCGGAATATGTGACAGGCTGACAGACTTCAATTAATGGAAAATGCACCTCTTTTTGTTTACTGTGTTCTGTAAAGGTCAGCCAAGTCATGGTCTTGGAGGCACTGTTTTTGCCCATTCCCAGGGTTAGATATATAATCAGAATTAATCACTCCAGGCTCGTCTCCCCTCCTCACCCCAACCTTCAGATATATGACTGTCTCATCTGACCTCATACACCACTATAAATAAACTCAGCCCGTCTGTCTGAACTACCACTCCTTTCCAATGGACTTCTCCATGATCCACAAGCCATGCAACACATATGAACCCCAGAAACATACCTCCCTAGCTTTACCTCTCACAAGCACACATCTTCAGACATGAGCAGACTCATTTTAACACCTTACATGCTTCTGATAGCTCTTCTCATGGCCGCGTAATGACGCACAGCTCTTTGGAGCCAGCTGCATGCATTGTTAGAACTTGCCAAGGCTCGTTAACACTGACAGTGGTAGCCTCAGAAGGACAAATGCCACATATATCAGTGTGCAAAGCGTTCCCCCCTCCTCAGTCTTAAGTTCCCCCTTGTTTAATCTTGACATACTGCTTTCTGCCGTCACATGTTGCAGCTTTCAGCAACTTTTGGCTGTTGACAAAGCAGCAGTGGCAACTTAACCATATGTTAGGAGGGATGCTTTTTAATGCTTTGTTTCCTTCTTTTGTTTCCAAAGAACAGTACTGATTTTCAAAAAGACTTAAGATCTACAATTACTCAGAACTGCAAAGGAAAATGATAATTAGAGGAGTAACAAGCAGCCCTGCAGCTGAATAGATATGGTTGTTGTTATTCAGCTTCCACTTGTTTTTTTATGTAAAGAAAAGTCAGTAAAAACTTAGCAAGGGAATAATTATCACCAAATTGGAAACAAAGATCATGCATGGGCTGAGAGAAACCCTGGTAACAGTAGCATTCATAATAGTAACAGCTTGAAGGAGAGAACGCAGATAATTATCTATATTAAACATTATGGCCTCAGGTTAAGCTGTGACCTGGGTTCAGTTTTTTTAAATGCTGTGTGAGAAATCTCCTGGAGGAGCCTGTAGGGCTTGGAGCCTATCCCAACATTTGCTGTGCCTCAAAACTGCAGCCCAGCCTCACTTTGTATCACTTTGCACCATGAGCTTTTACTATTACTACTATGAGGAGCCATGTTAAAAGTCCATGTAACTCAGAAATGCAGCTGTTTTATTTGATCTGGATTTAGTCTCTTCCTTGTGTATTTCATGTTTATATTTCTGTCTATGTGTTTTTATTTCTATTTAGACTGTAACCAGTGTGCTGTCTTGGCCAGGTCTCCCTCAAAAGAGAGATTTCAATCTCAAGTAACTTCCCTCTTGTTTTTTGTTTTCCTCACAGAGAATAAAGAAATTTTACAGTGGTTTGACTAGATAAAAGCAATAGGAGGGAGATTCTTTGCTTACACACTCAATTGTCTTCTGATAAATTCACTGGCAGGCGATTAAGGCAACCAAAGTGATTCTCATTCCCTCTAATAACTATTATCTTCCTAACTCCTCTGTCTGGCGGAGCTAGTGGGGATAAATCCTCTATAAAACAGGATAAATTACATATGTAAGGTGATAAGCGTGTGTGAGCTGGGGGCCTCCAGGATTATTTAGTGTGCAGCTCATTACTTAGCGTACAGCTGCTTAGCCATCCTTTCTGCCCTGGGCTTGGCGGGCGTCCCTAGCATTCTTTGTCATAGTACTGTACATACCTGGAGCTGGAGGGGGCTGAGTCCTGACGCTGCTGCAGCTGCCATTGTGGATGGAATGAACTGCACCGGGTAGTTATCACCTGTCAGAGAGGGAGAGAGAGAAGACAACAATGCGTACAGGTTCAGACAATGAGCCGGGCCCACAGCAACCAGGCAAGTGCCAACACAGATCCCAGGCCCTGCACTAGTTTGCCACAGCAATGTGGCACACATTGCAACGAGCCCTCGGCTTCAAGCCCAAACATCTGCATTAACAAAAGGCTAAGCTGGTTTGACTGGAGCAGGATTACTTAGGAACGTTTCACACCATTCCCTCCTTCCTCCACCTGCACAATAACTCATCCTGGAAAATACCATGACAACAATAACTACTACATAGTTTAAAGGGGGAGTTCACCTGAAAAAGAAAAATACATATTTTTATTCTGGCCTGACATGTTATTAATCCGTCTAGATTGTTTTGGTGTGAGTTGCTGAGTTTTAAAGAGATATCAGATATAATGGAACTAGATGGCACTTGGTTTGAGGTGTTCAAAGTGCCATAAAATTAGTCCCTCCAGGATTAAAAAAAAAAAGAATTGTGATGCATGTTGCAATGTTTTTGGAGGTTTTGGCAATGAAAGTAAAAATTGTAGCAAAAAAGTTAATAATCAAAGACAACTTTTCTTGGTTATAATGAAAGCACACTGTTCTAGTTACCTTAAATTCTAACAAAATATTTATTTATGAAGAATTGCACCTGGGGGGTATTCCACAAAGAAGCAAAATCGTTTTGCAGCTTAAACTCAAAAGTCAAAGTCAAAAGTGCAAAATGATCAAAAATAGAGGATTGATAAACATCAATACCAATGGCAAACCTTGTGTTTTTTCAGTATCTGTGACAAATAATGAAACATTGAGTCAATTCATTGAGATGTACATGTATTGTGTTTGTTTGGGGGACTGCTATGTTTGGTGAAACTACGATGATTGGTCAAATTTGCGAAAAAGTTGCAGAATTCACAGGAGTTGGTTTAATTTACCGGAACTACTTTCTTCCTACTAGAACGAATGTTGTTCTTGCATGAAACTGCTCACAACAAGGTCTGTGGATTATCTTGACAGACACTGATGTTAAATATTTCAGATGTATTTGGTTTTGGCACTTTGAGCATCAGAAGCTGAGTGCCATCTAGTTCTGTTATATTCAAAAGGATACAGGCATCTCTAAGGCCAATATCTCTAAAACTCAGCAACTCTAGATAGATAAATAGCACTACAGTTAAGAGGAAAATATACATTTTTGATTTTGGAGTGAACTGCCCCTAAGGGGGACTTTCAGGTGTGTGTGTGCATGTGTGTGTGTGAGAGTTCAGAATAAATGTTAAATATCTCGCCTGCTATTCAGTTAGTGATTATGTAAAAGGACCAGCATGTTCTCTCAGGCAGTTCATACAGCTGTAGACTTGTCTGGCTATTGTTCAACAGTACATTGTTTGTTTCTGAGTGATAGCTTTGGCAGCGGAGTGAAAGCACTTGTATGCGAACTGGTTAGAACAAGTGTGCAGTCACAATAACAAGGTTAAAAAAGCCCACACATTCTTATCTCGCATATCACTGCGATCAAGCAAGGAAGAATTGGTCTCCAAATAGCAGCACTATTCATTACCATTCACTACTGTTGGCCTGCCATCAGCACGTTTGTCAGACAGGGATATAAAAACGGTTGCTGTATGAGTGATATCCGCGGGGGTGTATAACTGAGCACCAGACGCTTTCATACACACTCGACCTAGTGTGTTGAGACGGACAGAACAGCCCCAGTGAGACAGGGCAGGCCGGCGTTCGTACAGGGGAGGTTGGTTTGAAGCATGAGTCTGGAGGAGGGGAGGAGGGCTGCTGCACAGTGGGAGTGGGGAGGGGGGTAGTTGCCCTTCGCTCAGACCCCACTTCTGCCTGTCACTTCTTCTCACAAACATATGGAGCCATTAAGCCACAGACAAGGTAAATGTATATACCTTCTCTTTCACTTTGCCCTCGCCCGCTCGCCTCACTTTGCAATCTTGTACAGCACAGCACAATGTGATACAGGCCATGGAAATTCAATCCCCATTTAGTAGCAAATAAAATCACACAGCAGAAGTGGTTTCAAATAGCGCTGGGTTGGAGGTGCGGGGGTGCGCTGTGGTTATTTCCACACCTCCTCTTTTTTGGTATCGCTTTCCCTCTCTGTCTCCCTCTCTCTGTGCTGTCTGTGACGTAGGATTTGGGAATAATAAATGGCTGGATGTCTTCAGATGTCATGTGAAACCTGGGGAGGGTCATGTGCTAAGTGAGCACACCGCGACCGCCGGGGGTCTCCGGCTTCAAGGTCTGGGTCTTGGGTGCCTGTGTGGAGGCACCAGCAGGATGGGCGCTGTGCCAGGATAGCGTCACCGGTGGAAGGGAATTACGTTTAAAACTGTTGGGCTTTTTTTAACTGGCCATGGCTGGTCCCATGCCCAGAGCCTGGACTCTGAATGCTACAGGGGGGAGGGGGTAGTGCAGGTGACGCCATGGTCACTACAGGCTATGTTTCCCTGCTCATGTGGTGCCATAAAATATAAGTCATAGATCTGCTGAGGGTTGACAGATGTAGCCGAAACCTTTCTTAGACCAGATCAAATGATGATGAACTATCTGAGTGGAAGCCTCAAACTTGATCTTCTCTTTTCATCTGCTTTTAAATTTTATTATTGAATCCACAAAGTTGTTCCCAGAAAAACAGGCTTCAATGAGCACTAATATGTAGACATACAGTATAATTTTATTTTGTTGGGATTTCATTCTCAAGTAGATCTGATGAGGCCACACAGTAAAAATAAATAAATAAATAAAATACCAGTATGTAGGACTTAGTGGCATCTACTGATTATCTTGCATATTATGAAGTGTGACAACTAAAATGTGGTAAAAGTACAATATTTAAAAAATATATATCACAAGGAAACTGTCAACTGTCAGCAGGATGTCTATGAGTAAGACTGGCAGAGACACCAAAAACTATGGGGTCATTCTGCAGGCCCATTAGAGGCACATCAGACTGAACGCAAGTCAGGGAAGTCCAACTTGTACCTATTTGTTTAAAAGATGAGTTGGTGTTTCTACGACTGTGCTTGTCTACCATGCAACACCAGGCCATTGAGCACAGCCTGTGGATGGTGTGATGACTTACCACTACGGTGCCAGAATGACTCTGTTGCCATGTGAGCACCACAGGGCCGGGGGTCATAAGCAGTGGTCCCTGGGAGCTGTCTCATAATGATAACATCAGATTAGTGTGCCTTAGTCTTGGAAGTGAATGCTTGGCCACTCACTTCATGGAGAAAGGACACGGCAGCATCCTGTAGGCCCTGCAGGTGGTGGTGATAACATTGTACTCTCTGGATATATTGTGTATATTGTGTTGGACGGGCGGAAATAATAGAGGTTTTGGAAATACCTCTTCTGACTACAAGAGTCATTTTCAGACCCCCTTTGCTATTTCTTCATGAGCTCATGAATTATGCAGGAACCATACACATGGCGACCCCTGACCATGATTCCATAATAGCTCCTGTTATTTGAACTAAAACATTTTCCGTGTCAAACCTATTGCAGAAAGCACACTGGTAAAAGACTCCCCCTCAGGCACTTTGTTTAAGCTGTCATGGCTCCATAGTTCCAAAATAGCTGACTTTCTTTTTTATCCTGTGGTTTTATAGTTAATTCATTAACTGCACTACCACACCTTTTAATGTTCTGCTGTGAACCTGCTGACTTTCCAGTGTTTCTTTTTCCGTTTTTGGTCCTTGTTCTGGTTCTGTTTTACAACAGACAAGAGGACTTTCCTTTTTCTGGCTGACTCTTAAATCCTTTTCGAGGTTTTCATCAACACAACACTGTCTCCTTCTATTTGCGTGTGTGGGAGAGAAAATAGCTAAACTTTTTTTAAATGTACAAATTCTGTTTAATTTTATTGAATAAGTAATAGACACGTCTAAAAATTGCGTGGCTCTGGGACCAAGTAGGGCATGTGAGGTGAAAAGCTTAGACTGAGGAGCAGGGAGCCATTTAGGCCGCAGATGTTTTTTTATACGAGTGTAGTTGTATGTGGTTGTGCATCTTTAATTTTCACAAGCATACAAGGTAACTGCTTTGGCAGGGCATCAGTCAACATGTTACAACAATCTCTCAACAAAACATTTCTTTATTTTGAAAGCTGATAAGTTTCACCTTTACTCAATTCAAAAGACAAAGAGAGAGAAAGGCATGCTGTTGCAGGCAATGAAAACACTTAGGTGTGCAGGAAAACCGGCTTCACACACTATCCACTTAATTGTCTTTTAATTACTTAATTTCAGGATCAAAAGTTGTATAAAATTGTGTTAAACTACAATAGGGGAATTGCTTTTTATACATTTAACAACAGGAAAACTTTTCATGCAGGGTTAATCTATTGTGTTATTGGATCTCTAACACTGGATACTTGAAAACAATTACAGCCAGCTCACTCCTGAAAGATACTCTCATGTTAAAGACATGTTTACATTCCTCTGCTTCTCTGGCCATATCTATTGTTCCACATGGACTAGAACATTCCCAGGCCTTGGTCTCAAGTCCAGACTCAAGTTCAGACAGGGCAGAGCATGCCATTGTGAATCAAGCATTTGTTTGTTGCTTTACATTTGTTATGCAACTTTAACACTAAAAATAATTTCTGAATTAAAGTGTGAGGGAAAAGACAGAGCAAGCAGTGAGAAAGGGGGAAGGACAAACAAAGACTTGAGTTGCAAGCATACCTGGCTTATAAGACATTCCCGGAGGGAAGAGAAAGCCTTGCTGGGCGGCGGCTGCTGCTGCCAGAGTGCGTTGGTCGTGTGGAAAAATGGGGATCATGAGCGGAGGCATGTGACCCTGGACCTGCTGAACAGATAGGGAGCGGAGATCAGAGAGAGGCCTAAGCATAGTCATGGTACACAGAAACACAGAGCCCACTCAGGGGGAGGCCAGATCACAGCTCTTCCTAACGCGTGCTGACAGGGGGCTCTACGGCAATGGCGGCCCTCGTGTGCTCACACAATACCTGGCCAAGCTGCGCTTGCTCTTAATCCAAACCACAATTTCACCTCGGTACATCAAAGGCGCTGCATTCGCACATTGTTCCAGCATCAGTTAGAGGAAGCGACATGCAGGACAGAGAGCAGAGAGGCTCAGTAGGTTCATACAGCGTCTTGAAAGAAGCATTCACCAACACCTTTGCTGTTGCAGTAGATGTTAGCATGTTAGCAAGAGCATTGTTGAATGAATTACACAAGTGCAGAGACAGAATTGATCAGCATGTACTGAATTCCTGACATGTGTTAAGGTGAATAACGTGACAGCTCCCCAAAAGCCAAAACAACTTGATCGTCCCCTGGTGGCTGGCTGCAGTTTAGGACATAAACCCCAAACCCTCCATGTTAGCAGATGGGACATTGGCCAAACAAAAAAATCAAACTGTATATTAAAAATAAGAAAGAAAAAAATAATAATTTTACCTCATTAGTTTTAGTTTGTTCAATTGTTCATTTTTCCTGGTTTAGGATCTTGATACAGCAGCTCAACCCAAATCACTATGGTAGTGCTCGTATCTGGGATGTATCGTACTGTTGTTCCCATACTGATACCTGTACCAAAAAGTGCTTCTGATACTGCCTAAAATGCAGCATCGGGCATCAGTGGATACGCGAGGTATATTGTTAATAATCTGTTATTGACCTGTGAATACAGACGCTGTTATTTCAATCTCTATTTCCTGATTTGTTTTTTGTGAGGATCTGTGGTAAAACTCTGAGCAGACTTTTGGGGTTTACTTTTACTTTTTTGATTCTGAATTGGATTAGACTGAATTGTTTTGGGTTTCGGGGAAAACATAATCAACTCTTTTCCAATTGTGTTGAACTGATCTTTTTTTTTTATTATTGGGTTGGTATTTGCTATTGGACGATATACAAAGTTCAGATATCGATATCAGGAAAGAAAAAATGGTATCTGAACATCTCTACATTTTGTTGACCCGTTGTCCATCTGTATATGCAGTCAATAGGATGAACACACACATTCCCTCAAGGGATGATCAACTCCTCACAAAATCTCTGATGATCATTTATTTAGATGATAAAAGCCCATAAAGACAATCCACTAATTTACTGCAACTGTTTTCAGCAGAGGAAAAACAGCCAGTAAAAAGTGCTTGCTGTATTTCATTTTAACGTCATTCTCTGGCTGTCTGTTCCACTCACACATTAACCTTCACCATCCAGTCTGATGCTGACTTACTGCGAACATCGACACAAACTCTCTGCATGTGTGTGTCAAGGGTGGGTGAGTAGCTTATGTCTTAAAAGTGGTGTGCGAGGGGGTTTTGCACACATGTTGCAAGGTCCAATCTTACTGTCATCCTCTGCTTCCTGAAACTCTATGATGGGGAGCAGCACGACTACCATGGGCCTGCGAGGGTTAATCTAGCACTGAGCCAGGCCACCTCAGGGGAACCTGCCTGGAAAATGGGTTAATAAAGGTCATCCCCCAAAATAAACACTTTACAGAATGTTTCTCCATTCATCCCTCCTTAAAATCAACTCGCAATAAAACGGGTCTGGGTGCAATTACTGCCGCTGCATTGGGGCATGAAATCAACCTGCTCTGAGCAATGACTTTTCCCCCATGTTCTGGCTGAGGTCTGCTATGATCTCCACTTTTTCAGCCTGTGCTGCTCCCCCTGTAGACCCTTTACCGGTGTAGTCGCACCCAGTTTCTCTCACAGCTAGCACACTAAACCTACTTAAAACTACTTTATTGATCTGTCCAGAGGTGCCGAGCTAGACTGAAAACTAAATAAATAGAACCATTTTATGTCTACTGAGCTTTTACAGAAGTGCAAGTGCAGAAAGTGCATTATAGAAGAATAGAAAAGTATGTAATTCTTCCAAAAGTAATTCTGTAAAATGTGCTGTTGCTGAAGAAAAATAAATGGCCAAGGAGACTGCGACAAATGACCTTAAATAAAACATTGCTTTATAGGGATTTGTGTTCCAAGTTTCCAGGCTGAAATGGATGAAAGATGGATCTTGGCCTTGCATGTATGGAACATATGGAAAAACACAATAATTAATGTCACAACATGAGGTAGGGCCAGTGACAGGCGGGGGGGACACTGGGGAACACAGCTTTTCTCTGTCTGTGTATTTGGACTGTAAAACCAGATGGAGTCTGTTGCTGAATATGCGGTAGTCACAGGGCAGAAAAGGGCTCCCTCAAGTCCACATCCCTCCAAGTGTGTTACAAGTGCGCTGCATGGGAGTTCATACATTTTCATGAATTAACTAACATGCATCAGCAGTCTGTCTGTTTTTTAAAACAAAATTATAGACTGTCACATATTCTAGCTAAATAGATAAAACAAAAACATGTCACACTATTCCAGAGGCGATGATTTTTGACTTTTTAGTCTTTTTTTCACAGTTAGCAAATCATTCACACAGCTCTCTGCCTATATTTCATCTTGCTTCGAAATTCACATGGCTGCAAGTCAGAACATCTGTGCAGACTGCTGTACACATGCAACTTTAAAGTGTATTGGTCTAATGTAAACGACGTTCATCGACATAATTATGGTCAGCCTTTTCAAATCATAGCAGCAGAACAAATAAGCAAGAGAACAGTTTGTCATAATAATGAAAGAAGCATTTAAATATTGTTCTACCTTTTATGGGATTCCACTTATTTGCTTTTAATCATCGGAGCTGCAACAATTAATTAATTAATTAATTTGTTGTCAAATAGTAAGTTAATCACCAACTATTTTGGAAAAAAAAAAGTCAAATTCTGATTCCAGCTTCTTAAAGGTAAATATTTTTTGATTTCTTTACTTCTCTATGACAGTTAATTTAATAGCTTTGGGTTGTGGACAAGATATTTGAGGACATCATCTTGGTCATTTTTCATTTTATCAACGAAACAACTAATTGATTAATCAAGAAAATATTTGACAAATTAATCGACAATGAAAATAATCATTACTTGCAGCACTATTAATTACTTGAAAAGACAAAAGTGACTACTGTAATTAATATATCTGAACTGTACAATAGATCTATACAGATAATACACTGTATATATACTGAAAGACATCAGCCAAAGGCGTCAGACAGTTGGACGTATTTTTCTCCAGCACTAAATGTAAATGATATCATTTCATCTGGGATATCAGCTTTTATTACTATTATTATTTTAAAATATGGAGCAGAATATACAAGATTCACTGAGGCAAGACAGAGTGTGAATGTGCGTTGAAGGGGAAATAAATGCATTGAGTTTGAATGGCTGTGATTTGCGGTAATGAGCTCCGCGCATTAAAGTTTAATTTACGGCAACTAATGTCAGAGAAAGGCAAATCAAATTTTGAGGAGCTTCAAGGTGGCAACAAATAGTGGAGGTTAGTTGAGCTGTCAATTAACAGCTGGCACAGTGGCTGAACATAGAACATTTTCACAAGTGCTTTTTTTTATTTGACTGTTAGAGCAGCAGAAAAAGAAAAAATAAATAAGTATTTTTTAATTTAAAAAAAAAAGAGACAGAAAGAAATAATGTACGTATGTGTGTCTTCTGCTCTCCCTCTGTAACTACAAACCCAACCCCCCTCCCTTTAAGAGTTACCCTCAAGTTCATCTATGTATGGGCTGAGTGCCCAGGATATTTCTATTGCCAAGATGATCTTGAGGAGTTGGAGAATGAAGTGGAGCAGATGTGAGCGGGGCACTTGGGCAGCGTCCTCCCTTCTCCTCGTAAATACAGCGGCATTGTTGTGCTGGCACCGCTCTTCCTTTGTCTTAGCACTGCTAAGTACTGGATAATGTCATTTCACACCATCTGCCCCCAGGCTTCATTAAAGATACATGAATGGGCTATCTTATGAGGAACAGGTGCTATTGTTTGTCCCTCAAGACCCGGCACTAAGGATCTGACTCGGAATACTTGAAGAGGAGCATCTGTAGTGATCAGTCAGACAGACTTGGCTGAGGCCCCCGTCTCTGCCAGCAAGCACTCCAACAGAGGTTTCTGGGGGAACTCAGCCGCCTTGCAACATGTATCATCAATTCAGATGACCTGATGAAGTCTGTATCAGGCCAGCACGCAATCTGTTTCCCTCTCAAGGAGACGCTGCTATTTGATAAATAGAACCAACGTGTATTTCTACTGCAAGTAGAATACCATATAGATACTGTATTATGGAAAAGCTAATTAGATTTATTTTCTAAAAATTATAGGACTTATTTATTATTTTTGCAATAGTTCAATGACAGGTTTAATTATTCAAATTAATTAAACTTTAAATTTCTTGTATAATTCAGAACACTTCAAGTTTCAAGTTAGAAGAACTTATAACCATGCATTCTTCTAACTTGAAGCCTTTTGGCTTGAAATTAGTTGAATGTATTTGCACAGAGTTCATTCAACCCATTCAATTAAGTTTCTGAAGCAACATCATCAGCATATTAGCAGATTTCCCAGCATGCATTGTTTGAGTGTAAAAGGAGGAACAAGTAATGTATGACAATGTGACTGAAGAGTTGTTGGTATTACAAAATATCTCAACTTGTGGTTTCAACTTGGAGCATGCAAACTCCTATTTTTGCCTCAGTGTTTGAGAGGCTTTATTATTTTTAACTGATCATCCATTTCAGCAAATACAACTTAAAGAGACTAAATTAACCAAGTTATACTAGAAAGCAGATACAGTAGCTCTGTACAATGGTACAGATGGTACAATGGTTTCCAACTGAAACCCATCCTGGGGTCAGACTGCAGAGGACGAGTCAGACGGCTCAGACAGGCTCACCTCTGATGTGTAAATACATGAGGTGTAAAAGATGAGGTAGACTTGAAAGAGCTCCCCTTTTTTCTCCTAGCACTTACAACACATACAGTATGCACACACACACACACATATACACTCTCAAATTCAGTTTTAATACTGCATTAACCCATGAATGATATACTTTTGCTACTACTAGATTTATCTTTTATTATTCTATATAGGCTTATACAGATAGCATTTAACATATTTTAGCTGAAAGATGCACTTTTACAGTTATTTTTTAGCAAGCTGTGTTATAAAGACAAAAAGTACAAAAATATTTCTACAGACCTGCATTAAGCACATTTAATGCCAAGTATTCATGCAACTGAAAAAAGTGTGTGGTTTTGGTTTTGTAGGCGTGTAAGCAGCATCCACCTACAGCACGCAAGCAAGCAGCTCCAAAACACTGAGTGCAAATGGAGATGTACAGCGCATTACAGCACTCACTTGGGCCCCTGTCAACACCCATGTTCCTCACTGTCTGTTATAGCCTCTACAAAGCACCCAGGAGGCCTGAAAACCCCCGCTGGCTTTCCCTCTGAACCCCCTCACACTTCCATGCGCTGATCCACACGCACAAGTTTGCTACTCACTATGGACCACAACGCGCTATGTGAAGGAAAGCGGGAGAGTTTTTGTTTTTACTGCCAGGATCGGTCAGTATTAACAAGATTAAAAGACAAAAGGGGCGAAAAAGACCAACATCTACCTCATTCTTACCATGTTTCATGGCTATTAGCTCGAAAGGACCTGTGAGATCCTGGGTCTAATATCCTGATTAATTGCTACTTGACACCTTTTAACACACTTCTCAAACATATGCTCATGCTGGATGTAATCTGCATTCATTTGTCTTGAAAAAACTGAAACATATTCAAGTATTTTATGAAAATACTGACCACAGTGTCACTGCAAGTACCCATCAAATTCAAAGGAGGTCATATTAATGATGTTCTCAAGCATGTACGCTCATTTACCATCAGAATCAGCCGGTACTCATAACAAAACATCTGTGGAGACAAACATCTATCTCATTCTTACTGTGTTTCATGGTTATTAGCCTGAAAGGACCTAATATCCTGATTAATTGCTACTTGACACCTTTTAACACACCTCTCACACATATGCTCATCTTGGATATAACCTGCATTCATTTGTCCTTTAAGTATTTTATGAAAATACTCACAAGAGGTATGACCGCAAATAGCCAGAAAACTTCCAAGGAGCTCATGGTGATGATGTTTGTAATTCTGTACAATCATTTAGATTATAATAGGCGCCTTTCCCATTAGGAAAAGATCACAATCACCAGTAATCATTTTGAGGAGGACTCACATTTCACTGACATCTCATTTTAATAAAATTACTTCCACGCTTTAGTAGCTGTCAGATCCGCAGCTCTCGCTAACCTTCTCTTTCACGTTTTCTATAGGAGGGGTTGTGTAATTTCACTCAGGGAGGATAGACTCCAGCTGTTGCTGTAAGACCTGATAGTTCACACTTCGTTCCCCCGCTGCTCTCCACTGAGCTGCACACCGAACGCCTGCAAGTAGAAATCACCTTTTGTGATCCGTTTAAAGGGAAAGTGATCTTGAGGAAGCTGGCAAGTCTGGCTTCATCCCAACAGCAGCACACACAGTAAAACTGACACTAGACAGCAGGATATGTTTTAACACCCGCCACTGTGTACACAGCCCGCTGGGTGTACACTGTACTGGAGCCTAACCAGGAGGAAAATCACTCAGTAGAAGCACTTCTGGGCTGCTGGATCCTCTGCGTTGCCACTGGATTTTTCCCCCATGAAACAATCAACAATTTTTAAGCACATATAACTCCTTTTCCTACAGGTCACTTATCAACTGGTTATACTACCACTGTACGCTGAGCAGTTACCACGTGGCAGACACACGCATTGATCGAACACAGATGTTTGGATTTGTCTGTAGCTAATGGTAATCAGACAAATAGATCAATAGATTTGAACCAGACTTTGATGCTCCAGACCTCTGCCTTTGAATGCAGGTCTTCATATTACCACCCACTAGACTGAAGCACATTATTCCTGCTTGTCTGCTCTGAAAATGGGGAGGGTAGATACACTGGAGAGGTCCAGGTCACCAACAAAGGGCCCTTGTTCTGGTCACGTCTCTGACCTTTCTCCTCACTTCCTTCCCGCATGTGAAATCCTTGTGCAGCACCCTTTTCTACAAAAGTCAAAGACAGACCTTGAAAGCCAAAGATCAACAGTGTATTAGCCTGAATGAGTCCCATAATATTTTCTCTGAATTGTTGGGGTACTGCTCAGGCACTGTTTGCTCAGGTTGGAGTGTAACGTCGCACATCTGTCATGCCTCTGTGTGTGCAGCACTGAGTGCTGTTCAGGATAAAGTGCAGCAAATCCAGACACTGAGTGAGGTTAGGCCATCCAGAGGGAATAACCAATAGATGACTTCTTGTTCCACTAATTCCTTACACAGTAAAACAAGCCTTCTTGGAAAACAGCCATTCCAATATGTCTATATTAAGTCGATGGGAGCTTGAAAGCAGGGTAGTCCAACCCTCTGGCCTGCCTAACACACCCCACCCCAAATCCCTCCACACCATGCAGCCCTCCTCCATCTCCTCGTTCCTCCTGACTTCCTTGGAATTCTGGACAAAACTGCAGGCTACTGTTTGCTCAAATACACTGCCTGGCATTTACAGGATTTCTGCACACGGCTTTAATTTAATGTAGTGTCAGTATTAAGTGTTGTAGGAAGAATAATAAAACCTCAAGTATGATGGTAAAATAGGCAGACAAAAATAACTTTAAAAATAGCACATTTATGAGTAACACGTTGGTGAATGTGCAAAAAGATTTAATTCATGCACTGATACAAAAAAAAAATTAAGATCCACAACTGCATTTTTAGACATGAAATGTCGTCTGTATATGTACAGTTGTGTACATAAAGCAAATAGTGCAAATTCTTTAAATGAAATTAATTTGTCTAAAAAATGGGTTAATACACTGTAAAATCAAATATTAAAATGAATTGTAATAAGTAGTGAAAATTATCTACTAACTTAAGAATGTTGAGTGCCAATAGAAATTTCTTTCTTTTGTGTTTATTGAATTTTCAAATAATATAAACTTTACTGAACATTAAATAATGTGTTTTTATACTTAAAATGATTCAGCTCTGTTAACAGTGTGATGCAGTGACAGAGGTGAATGAAAATTCATTTACAGAAAATATTTGAGTCAGCTTAATCAGTTATTTTAAATTAAGTGCAATCAAAGAGTACATGTACTGTAACAGTAAGTCCAAATATTTACACTCAGCTAACCTTGTTTAACATTTGAGTATATGAACTCAAAAAATTGTGGCAACTGATTGCCCTGTTTTTTTTTTCCAAGCACTGCTGACTTATTCAGTCTTACAGTGTAGAGAAAATAAATATCAAAGTCAAGCCTTAAGATGTGTCTTTGCTTAAAGCTTTTTAACATGTTTAAGTGACAGGAGATTTTTCATGCTACAGCACTGTTTTATGTTAAATTGTGTGTATTTGATTCTAAACACTGAAAGCACACATTTAGACATTAGATCTAGTAAAATAAAGTGCATACATGCTGACACAGTGTGTGTCATGAATTGTATGCACAAAGCAACACAATCCTGCATTAAACCCTTAAAATACAGATTATTTTTAACAGCAAATTCAGAGTTGTATTTCCATAGAATATTAGCTCTTTTTGGTGGGGTGCAGGCATACATGGAAGTAAGAATGAATTTTTTTTTTTTCAAGGTCTGCTGGCCATAAAATTAAGGTTCGCAGTAAACTGGCCGAATCCACGGGGACTCCCTCAAACAGCATGTGTAATGACGAGAAAGAAGAGAACAGACATAAACAAACCCACAAGTGGGTTTGGGGCCGGCATCATTATCCTGCACATACATACTCGCCGTATGGAAATGGGAATAAGTGAAATGCCTCTGACCCTCATTGCAGGGGGGCGAGTGAGGTTCTAAAGAACATTGGACACGGGCGGGCTAGACAGATAGTCAGCTACATCCATGTGATGTGAACAGGGTAGGAGGGAGTGGGAAATAGAGGGATTTAAGTGTGTGAGGCTTATGAAATAATGTGGCTGTAAAGGTTCCAACACTTTGGAGCAAGCAGAGAAAAATAAATGCTCTATTTGTCCACTGTTAACTGTTTTATATTTTATAAAATGATTGTAAAAAAGACATTTTTCCCTGTAAACTTGGCATTGCCTGTTACATTTCAGTGTGCTGTAATTATTATAACATTTAAGGGGAAAAAACACTTTGTAGCTCACGAGATAAAGTATTTTGTGAAACAGAAGACCACCCCTAATTTGCGTGATGGCATTGTCCACACTATGGCTGGGTTTCCCCCTCTGTCCTGTCCTCCAATCAAAGACTGAGGCTCTGTCTTCACTATTACCTCCCAGCTGCTGGGGCCACACAAAACAACAGAGCCCATTCTGCTGTTGAGCAGAGGGCAGGCCTGTCAGGAGGGGCAGCAGACACAACTGTGTTTAGACTTTCAAAGATGCTCAAATATCATCAATTAATGATGGGTAAGAAAAAACATAGCATTTTGTAAAAGATCAAAGAGATTGAATATGAGGAAAATGGAATCATATTTAAGGAAAAGCAATAAAATTAAAAGAAAAAAACTAAGTATTTTGTTGAACAAGCATAAAATCCTACAATTCTGTTTCTATGAAAAACTGTGCAGGACAAAACGGCTCATTCATTGTGTTCTGTTGGGGAATGCTTGGACTCTCCTCCACCCCAAAAACAAAAAGCTCCTTTTTTGCGTTTGCCATGGGTGCTGAATGCTTTGCTTTGCCACCCCAGCCCTAAGAAAACACGCGCCCCTTTCTCCCTGCCGGCTGCCCGTACACAGTGGAGCCTATTAATGCAGCTCCTTCTCCCTGTGTGTGTGCTCACTGCTGAGGACGATGGCCGCGCAAAGCCAATGCAAAGACAAAACAGTTTGCACAACATTAGCAGAGAAAACACAGTCCATGCAGAGAGAGAGAGGAAACTAAATCAACATCACACTGGAGGATGTGTTCTCCCCTCAACTGATATTTTCCTTACGAGGGTTTGGGGTACAATGGATGTTAAGTGCAGGCGCTCTGCCTCCATCCAGGAGAGGGTTGTGGAGCTCTGAACAGGTGCTTTATGTTGATATTCAGACAGAACACAAGAGTGCTTTATTCATCCTGTGAGTATGCAAAGAATAGATGTTCAGTTATCAGGATTATTTAGCACCGTGATTAATTTAAAAGGCAAATTCTTATTCCCGTATGCCTGGTAATCTTCTGTCTTGTGTCGATTATTCTCGTCACCTGTGAGAACTGATAGAAGACTGGAAGTTGGTGTCGTAAATTAACCCGTCCCATGGCTGCTTTACAAACCCCTCAGGTGACTAATTTTAAGTAGACCCTCAGGTGTGATTTCACACATTACAGCCGTTCATGTGGCACCTCTCAGATGGAGCCTCTTAATTATCGCTGCTTAAACTGCTGAGGTGTCTGAATACAAAGGCCAATTACACAAAAGCACGGCTTTATTGTGTAATTTACATCAATAATGGATCTCTGTTTGTCTATAGTCCTACCTCATTGGCAAAGACACAGTACAAGCAAGCATATGTTTCATTTGACTGTGTCTAACGAGAGTCAATAAAGCCAGCGATCAGTGGTTATACTTTGACAGTGGAGGATGGATGCATCTGTCCATGTTGTCTTTGTTTGTTTTTAGATTTTTAAAAAAAGTTTTCACATAATCAGCTGTTTTTTTGTTGTTTTTTTTAGTTTAAATGATATACTGATAAACTCAATGTACATATTAGTAAATATCTAAAATTTATTTGAAATTAGGCTGAAACCAAATTCCAAATATTGGTATTTAAGTTTTTGTTCACTGTCCTGATATTGGGTTTCAACTGGGCATGATTATGCTCAGGCATTTATTACAGAAATTATGTACTTAATTCCATGAGCCAAAAATAAAAACCTACGTCAGTCGTGCCACCAAACGGATGCAACAAAATCTCTCTGCTCCTGCTTAATCTGCCTCTTTCAGGAGCTGAAACCATTATATCAAAATAGTTATTTCATCTCACAGAAATTAATATCAGTTAAAGTGTGTACATATATATATTCTATATTTACAACACCATTTTAATTTGCTGTAAGACTGCCTTAACTGATTGGGAATTCAAGCTGCCATCTATGCTCTCTTCAAGGTCACCAGACTCCTTGGACAAAACCAGTAATTTTACCTTGCAGAAAATGGGAGTCACTAGATTCCCACTGCCACGATTCACAGCAAGTAATTAGTTAGTAGTTAGTAATTACTTCAGATGTGAACTAATGTGTGAAAACACCAAAGTCACACAATTACACAAATAAACTAAGCAATCAAGGCAACTGTAGTACAGCAACTCCCATTTTCTACAAGTTAAAGTTGCCTTGGAGTTTGGTTGGTTTGGAGAGAGAGATATTTGGCTTATATAACAGCAGCCTTCTGCTGGAAAAAGCTGTCTGACAGCAAAGTGAAGCAATGAAAATTTTCCTGTACATTTACATATAGTGTACATTTAAACATACAGTAAGTTTTTCAGGTGCTCCTTTTTTTAGGTACATCACTTAGCTTCTGTGTTGGGAATCTGCCACACCTCCAGAGACTTGGGAAATGGTCTAAACAGCAAAATCTGTTTTTTGAACTAGGTTTTCTAATAGATATGAAAGTTTATTTTCACTCAGAATTTTGTGGATGCTTAATGAGAAAGTTAAGCCACATTTCCACAGGTTTTAAACATTAAGTAAATATATGGTGCATTTCATGCCCTAATGGGAGCAAACCCCCAGACCCCAGACCATTCAAACAGAATATCTAGTGTTTATATTTCTAAAGCAAGAATTTGTTTTAACACACAAATGACATTACATACCAACTGTTCATCCACTTAGCTTCATTTACAAACCATCACTGCCATTGCTGAGGTTGTGTCTATTACACCTTTCTGTGCATCATTAAGTTTTAACGGGGCTGCGATGGCTTCATTGTTTAAATTGCACATGACTTTGTTTAACGTCAGCATTTCTTCTGCTTCCTGACAAGAAGTCACATTTCATAACTAATTAAATTGATCCCTCCCTCCACGCCGATAGAGTCCACTAAATGGAATTATTTGTATCCAAGTGTCAATATATTAAATCACAGGGGCTAATGAGTCGGGTCACCGCTTTCTTTTATCTTCAGTCTTGCATGTGCACATCTTCATCAGCTAACAGTCTCCTTAAATGGAGGATGAACATGCTGGACTGAGCCTCCCTGGGCGAGAGCCAAGCCCGTCTGACTAGGCTGTTAATGCCCCCACATAATCCTACTAGCAGGCTAACACGGAGCTCTTCAACACAGGGGAAAGTGCTGGCAGCACAGCATCTACACACACACATGAATGTGCACACACAGCAGCACACACTTCCACACTTAACACACACACTCACACACTCACAGACACATGATCATTCCCCTACTCTATTATTCTCTTATTATCATGCTAACAGTTCCAATCTAGCTGTGCTAATTGGGGGACTTACACATTCTCTTTAACAATGTCTATTTTGTGCTTCTTTTTTTTTTTTGCCAGTGCATTAATAAGAGTCTCATACTGAGAAAATCATTTGTGCCGGGGAGACAACAAAAGCATCTGAGAATACACAAATTAGCGCTATTATCTTTGCGCAATTACCATACAGCCCTGTGTTTATTTAAACTCATCTGATTGAGTTGAAATATTTACCATAATGTTGTAGTTTTGGAGTCTTTGCTTCTCTAAATTGGCAACAAAACAGAATCAGTGCATTAAATTACTGCATTAGATTGGATAACATGCATATTCCTTTTTATAATAATAAAGAAATGATTGCAGTACAAAGGCATACTACTAAAAGCCAATTTATCATATGGACCAAACACCAGTTTCACAGAATTTGTTTTTGTTTACACTGGGAGATCTGGTTGGATAACTATTTATTTTTCTTTAGACAGCAATTTAATACTTTGGCTGTAGTAAAAAGGTCTTCATAGAATTGTTAACACCAGCCTTGTTGCAAAGCATTATGGTAGAAGAATCAGGTTGTGTGGAACTAAACAGTCAATGCAGTCTGATACAGTCCAATTATTAGAGGCAAACTGGTTCTAAGTGACCTTACACTGGCTTGTTGATTTATGTTGCAACTAGACCGTGACCCCAAGCATACAACACATACAGCTGAAGCACACTGGAACAGCATTAAGAAATGTGAAAGTCCCTGAGTGGCACAACTAAACAATTTTGTTGAACATTTGTGGAATGACTTGATGAAAGCTGCTGGTCAAACGAGACATGAGGCATGACAGATGTCTCACATCTAGCTTGACCAATCTTTAACACATCTGCTCATAAAATCCCAATTTGCCAAGCTAATACAGATGTTTCCAGAGAACTTAAAGTTCTGCCAAAGGTCCTTCTAAAAAGATAGTAGCATTGTTGCCACAGCGATCATTAAAAAAAACTGTGTGTGTGTATGTAACACAAAAAGCTATAAGTGTTTAACTGGCCAGACTGTACAGCCACTGAATACAGAAGACACTTTTACAGAGCTTCCCCTGTGAATTCTCTGGTTTCTTTGTAATGGAGGGAAATGGGAAATCCATGTGCAACTGACTAACTGCTAACACTGCTGTCAGGATTTTTTTTCCCCCTCGTCTAAAAATATATGAACCGAAAGTAAACAGCAGCATGTAAGATAATTTTTTTCTGTATTAAACGTACAATATGCAGGTTCTGCTGCTAGGGGTCTCTCTCACATTAAAACAATAACAACAGACATACTTTCATGACATCATGAAGTAGTGTGGGATCATGGGAGTTGTTGTTGTCGCTTTTAAACAACCACCATAGCTGATGAAAATCTAACCAGTGTGACTAAGGCAGAAATCATAGTCATGGATGAGGTTATATTCATGTTATGTTAAGTCACATGTGCCGTCTTCCATCCTCACTCTGTAACATATCCGTACATATCAGGTAGCAAGTAGCAAGCAACAGCTTGCAGGAAACACACCATTACCTTGAAATAATTAAGGATTTCTCTGCATTTTAATATTGTTGGGAACTTTGGGATAATGTATGTACACAACTCAACAAAATATACAACACATGTCTAGCATTTTTAGACATGTTCAGCCCAAAACGTTACATATTATCACATTAACTTTAATAAAAGCAGTATAAAAAGAAGAGAGGTAGATCTGTTAATGATGACCTATTCACTGAGGTCCTGGCTTCAGTATGAACTGCACAAAGAATTACTGTCTCATTGTTTATGTAAGGTCCTTCCAATATCAGTACTTAAATACCTTTTCAATAGCACATGTTTAAAATTAAAATTTCTATTAATTATAGCTATAAAAAATTATCCAAGTCCTCATTCAAGACCTCAGTTCTGTTAAGTCTCCATTGTTCTGCATGTCTGTTGTCCTGTCTCATGTAAAAAATATGCCTTAAAGTCCTCCTCTAGATTGTCCACCTTATAAATTGTGGGCGGCTAATTGCCTGTGTAATTGAATTTTATCTTTAATCTTGGGACCTTTAGCATCCAACCATTGAGCGTCCGCCTGTCCCCCACTGTTTCTTTACACCATTAAAGACATGTGAGAAAGCCTCTACGACTTTGAAGTTTGCAGTGGACAACGATATGCTGGCCTTTTCTCTTTTAATCTCTGGGTTTCTCTTTTTAAATGGAAGAGATACACACATTCTCTTTGTGTGTGTGTGTGTCTCTGTGGACACAAGGTTACAGGTAGAGGTACAGATAATTTGTACATACAGTGAGGTTTGAATTGTATAAGGAGAGAATGACAGGTCAAAAGGAAGTAAACAGAACCAGACCTGCTTGATGAACAGATCGTTTAAGGTTTCAGAAACAGGTGTGGAGAAAAACATGACAGACAATGGCCTCCATAGAAATGTGTTATCTCTCACATCATCTTGGATCATGCAGCACACTCAGGGTTGGCAGATCAGTGCCACAGCCAATGACAATGTCATGATAGTGATATTTTTAATGGAGACAAAATGTAAATTAAAGGGTTTGGATTAACAGTGTCCCTCTGTTTCATCTGGGGAGCTCTGCTTTCTCCAGCCTGTTTGTGAAGATAAAGTTCACCCTGACCTTTCCACCAATATTTATTCTCTTGATGTGTGTATCAATGCGTGGGTCCCTGTGTGCCTGTGTACTGTACACGATCGCCTCTGGGCATGTGTATGAGAGTCAAACCACGGTTTGTATCTTAACAGCCCCCGTCCTTGAGGAATACATGAACTGGGGTCGTTACCATGTGAGAGGTGAGGAGATGGGTGCTTGTGGCATGGCTAATGAAACTCGTAATGCTTCTCACTTCTAGCAACATGAGTCTTGCCTTGAACTCTCATGTACTATGACGAGAAAATGCATATGAAAGAAAATTGGCAGACAACAGAGTCAAAGTCAACAGTCTGATGATCAGCATAATGCGTTTAGCTGCTCATCTGCCGCCGCCACTCATCCATTAGGAGCAGGAGAAAGTGGGTGTGATTATGAAACAGAAAGCCATGAAGAGAAGTGATGATGAGACAAAACAAAAAAGTAAAAGCCAACAGTGAGCTCATTATTTCTTCTTTGTGCCTACACACAAACTCAGAGAGATGAGTAACTTGTGGGAAAAAACAGTTAATATATATGTTTAATTGTCACATGTGTCCTGGCGGTGTTTCAAATTTTCAACTAAATCAACTCAAGAGTTAATCTCATCCTGGGATTGAATTGGTGCCAAGACGATTTCAACGACAAGGATGGACTGAAGGAATACAAACAAGCTGAGGGAAAAACACACAAAGCCTTGAGCTTTAACTTTTGATAAGCCCCTAACACTGCAATCAAAACATCTGCTATCTTAAAACAAGTGACATTGTAATCCCGAAGGACAAAGACTAAATCTCTCTCCCTCTCTTGTAGGAATGATGAGAAAGGATAAAAAAGAGATGGCTATTCAAAGGGGGAAACTTGATTAAACGGCGAGCTGCCATGCTCCAAACCTCACTAACTAAACCTCTATAACTACACACTTGTGACAGATTCCCTCCAATCCACATGCAAAAGCCCCCTGAAAGCACACACATAGCGTGCCAACAACAGTCTCCAGTTGCAGTCCCCATGGTTTTATTGTTTGGACAGTTTACAATGTCCACTGATGTGATCTGTTACATCATCAATACGAGACCCTAGCAAGAAGCTTTCTCTTGGTTTTCTCCCTGAAGCCAAAACAGAAGGACTTTGATGGCCGGTAGGGTCTCCTATAAAGTTTAGTGCTCTCCATGCTAATAGCAGAGTAACTCGATCCCCCAACACTGCTCACCACTTTGCTAAAAGTCTGTGACATACAGGCTGGAAGCTTGTTTACAGAACTAATTAAGTCAAAGCTGTTATATATTAAAATGGCCGGGGCATTTTAAGAGGCAGCAGTAATGAAAACAGAGTGGCAAAAAATGCTTCACTAACTTGCCCCTGACTCTCTTTTATCTACTCTCCTTGCTACTCCAACTCGAGAGGAGAGGCCATCGCCGCACTGGATGTTTGGAGAAACTGCAAGAACATTTTCTGCTATAAACGTTGTTGAAGTTGCGATATTTGCGCCTATCCAAAAGCCTGTTGATATTCAAATCTTGCATCTTGTTTATACGTAGGGGTGTTTCTCCTGTCCGACCATGTGCGCTTTTCTTTTGTGCATGCATCTCTTCTCCAGTCTTGCAAACTGCAGTAAAAAACCCAAGTGAGACAGATATCCTGAATGAACTATATACAGGTCTAAAGAATGCTCTAGGGCTGCAACTAGTGACTATTTTCAGTATCGATTAATTTGTTATTTTCACAATTAACTGTTTAGTCTATAAAATGTTTTTAAAAAATGTGAAAACTGCTCATCACAATTTCCCAGAGCCCACAGTGAGGTCTTCAAATCACTATTTATGTCCAACCAACAATCCAAAACAGAAAATCCTTGCATTTAAAAAAACTGGAACCAGCAAATGTTTGATGTTTAACTTGAAAAATTACTGAAACGAATAAATGATTATCAATAGCAATTAATAGCAATTAATTTTCTTGTGACCAAATCAATCAGCTCTAGAATGCTCCTAAAACCTGAATACTGTGTGCTGTGTAGATGGCCTATATCAAATTCAGAATATTATCATATTCTGAATAATAGCGCAAAATTAATTATGCATGAAAACATAGTCACTTGCACACAATCAAACTTATTTGAACTTATTTATTGAGAGCAATCCCTGTTTGGTCCTGGGTGGTTTTCTGTCTGAGATGTGCAGCCAGCAGAGGCTGATGGGCAGAGGAACAGATGGTGAACTGAACATGGGTCTCTTTTGTTTAATTGTGGATGTGACTTTTTTCTTATTTATCAGGGAAGATCTGTGGCACATTTGGTCAAGGGAGAAGCCAGCTAACTGGGCTCTGCAAGAAAGGACTTTACTTGTATCTCTGTTCAAGTGTTTGAAATGGATATTTAGAAGTACGTTCCCATACACACTCGACCCCCCACCCTCTCTCAAAACTATGCA
The DNA here is from genome assembly GCA_027495735.1 of Lutjanus campechanus. NCBI lineage: Eukaryota > Metazoa > Chordata > Actinopteri > Lutjaniformes > Lutjanidae > Lutjanus > Lutjanus campechanus. Next base: position 48,886 of record JAJHUR010136889.1, read on the forward strand.
TCAAGGGGAATTTTCAGGTATCATTTGCCTTTAACTTTGTGATGAAAGCAAGGGCCTTTAATAGTGAAATGCATTAGGGCTGTGCCCTTATGCTCAATGAGCATAAGTAAAGGGCCCTCCATGATATGAGTATCACTAGCCCCTCAGTGGTGTATAAGATACTTCATCTTTGAGTGTTTTCTAGACAGAGTGTCTTGCTCTGTGCTTCTCTTTAGTGAAGTGTAATATGGAATTATTTATCCAATAGACTGTCCACTGTTGAAGTGAAAGGTCCAGGCTAGTGGCTGCACAAGAACATGTTGATAGTCTGGCCTTTCTCTTGCAAAGAGCTCTCAAAAGAGCAGTAAATCTAGTTGTTGTGCTAAACTGTCATTTGAAACTACAAGTTTGTGTATCATAAGAATAAAATGCATTATGTAGGGCTGCAATGCCCCATAAAATGGACATAAGGAGAAACTGTTCTTTAGCAAAAAACAAAACCCAATTGTGAGCAGGGGTAGCAAAAGCACACACATTTTTTTCTCAAGCAGAGGTACGGATACTTTTGTGAAAAGACTCTTGTACAAGCAGAAGTACTAATTCAATGTCTTTAGTCAAGTAAAAGTGAAAAGGCACAGGTTCTGAAATGTACTTAAAATATAAAAGTAAAAAGTGGCCCTCTGAAGGACATTTCTACTGACTTTTTCTGTTTTCTTTGTGGTCAAGTCTCCCTCTGTTGTCTGTTTGGTCTGTTATGTTGTCTGTCATCCATGATATGCCCTGACAGATTCACCAAGGAATCATCTTTTCTACAGTATGTTTTATTGTCCCATCTATTTAAGCTGAAATCAGTCTTGATGTTGGGAAGACAGGGTGCAATCATTCACAATAAAAAAAAATCAATAATTCTCCTCAAATGCATTAAAACTTAAGTAACAAGTCTATTTTGAGAATGTGAGAAGTAGAAAGTTCAGATATTTGTGGTAAAATGTAGGGAGCAAAAGTAAAAAGTTGTCAGAACAATACATATTCAAGTCAAGTACAGATACCAGAAAACTCTACTAAGTTCAGTAACAAAGTATTTTTACTTTACTTCCCACCTCTGCCTGTGAGGAGTGCTTAAAGGTGCTGGAGGAACAATTTGTTGCAAGTAAATAGTTGAAGAAGTAAAGAAAAAAAGGAAAAATGAAAGGAGAGGATGGGGAGTTGTCAGTATGAAGAACAAGGAGAGGAGGAGGAGGTAAATGGAGAAGGATGTGCCTGACACCATGCACACACCCAGCAGGATAACTCCAGCTTCACACAGACAGCCGCGTTCACAGCCTTGACCACTGGCAGTGACCGACCCTGGATTACCCTGTTCTGTCTGACCATGTCCAGCTACACACTGCCTGGGTGGTCTTTCACTGAGCTGCTCTGTACTGTATCACATAAGGCACACAAACACACTAATGAGAGTGTTAAAAGTAGAGCAACACATAAATATATACCAGAAGGAATAAGGAACTGCAGAAAATTAAAAAAAAAAAAAAAAGCACAATGCAGGCCACACGGCATCATGACAATATAAGTTTCAGTAGTTCTCGTGCTGTGTGAAAGCATGCCACGTTGCCCATTTGGGACCGACTTGTTTCAGAGGCATTTACCAGCCTCTTTCATGTCCCCCACCTCCAGGCTCTTCTCCATCAACAGGACTCATTAGCTGTTGTTACACCCCCCACCTCCACCCCCCTCCTTTTTTTTTGTTCATTAAGATGTGCTAATTATTCTCCTCCATATTTTAAAGCTCTCCCGATTACCAACAGGCAATTAACATTTGATGAGAGTGATGAATGTTAGTGTGACACAAAAATTAAAGATAAAAAGACAAGAAATATTTAAAAAAAAACTGAAAAAGATGAGAAGGAGAGGCTAACAGAAGTTAGTGATGATATTTACTTTAATGTCTAATTTTTATTGATCTGTGCCATTAAATCCAGACATGTGGCTCATGCAACGGCAGCGGTGCACCAATTACAGTGAAGAGGGAGAAATGTTGTAGTAATGATCAGAGTGAAAGAAGTGAGAGGTGTTAGAGGACCAAGAGAAACACATTCACTGACCTGGATCTGTTGCTGGAGGAGGTTGATTTTGTGCTGCTGCTGCAGAAGCTGCTGCTGTTGTCTCGCAATCTGGTTGGAAACAGACGGAAAAAATGGAACATTAAATGATTCCTGGTGACATAAAGAAGAGTAGGAACAAAAATCATGTGATGCTTTTGCGCTCTTTTTAATAGGAAGGAGCTGTGATCCAACTGAAGGCACACTACTAGAGATTATGCTCCTAAATGCTTTCCAGGTCAGTTATAGTGTATTAGAATATATTAAAACAGTGGATCTCAACCTTTTCAAGCCGCGACCCCTCCAGAATAATCAGGTTGGTGATTGCAAAATCCCCACCCCCATGTGGACGAGAAACTCATACACAAAACCAGGCTTGGGAGGTAATGGATTTCATGTAATGGGATTAAGTAATTAGAATGCAAAAAAAGGTAACTGTACTCCATTACAGATACAAGTTAAAAAGACATATTGAGATTATACAGTATATTTAGTAAAATTGGGGATTACTATTCACTTTGGTCTCAAGTGAAACCACAGCTTACAGTTGTCAATTCATCAGCATGACCTTGGTGGGAACAAAAAGCTTTCACTGGCTGGAAATTCATCCATTTCTTTGTCTTTAAATCAGAAATAGGGGAACAGTATCACATTACAGTGTGTTCTTAACAAAGTACATTTAAAAGTATGTAATTACTGTCAATGTATGTGTGCATTCACACAAAAGAAGGAATAGGTGAACAAACCTAACAATTAGGGTTGGGTATCAGGACTCTCGTTAAGTTATCGATTGAAATAACCCAGTACCAAGTAGTATTGAAACTTCTCTAGTGAAATGATACCTGCTTTCAATCCTTTTGGTAAAAAGGGGATGGTGTTGCTTGCAGCAAATAAACAAAAAACATTATATTAGGCTTAACTATTTCACCATATGTGGTGTTGAGGTGATCCAAAAGCAACGGAGAGTAATTAAGTTAAGTTACTGTAATATTGTGATACTTGGATTAGTTTACTGACAACAGGTAATTAGTGATTGTATTGGAACACATTTTTAAAGTAGCCCTTCCAACTCTGCAAAAAATACATAAACACACACTGTGAAATTTATTCTAAGGCAAATTATATCACTGACACGGGTGTTATAAAGTAAAATCAGTTCCCTAGTCTAAAATATGCTCCTAATTTCCCATCATGCCTAGTGCTGCTTGCCACATTTTCTTCTCTCCACAACCGTCTGGCAACCCCCAGAGATTACCTTGCGACCCCTTTGAGGGTCCCAACCCCCATGTTAAGAACCACTGTTTTAAAAGTTAGTGGTTACAGTGGAAATAATATAGAGAAGAAAGTAGCAGATTAACAAATGAGAAAACATTTGTTTCCTTTTATTGTTTTATAACCAGATTGCTGCAAAATCTGACACAAAATGAACATATTTTCAATTTTCTAAATGAACACAAAAATAAATTGTGCAGCCAAAATTAGTGGTGAAAGAGAATAAATTATTTAAAGGACAGTCGAACGTGGTTATGATGGAGATAACTAGTGCAGGCAGTGCACGGGGTGATAGAGGTCCCCGCCGCCCCTGAGTGACGAGCAGGCACACCGCAATCCCTCTCATTCCAGCAGTCCCTCTTTCTACATGCCCACTTCATTGAGCATGACAACCTAGTTTTAAGTGTCATTTAATTTTCATTTTTAAATATAATTACAAAGTGTTCACTGTAAGATATCGGCCGTCTGCAAATGTGTCAAGATTAATTTGTGCTGGCTTCCTCACGAGTGTCAACAGTTAATTACTGTGTTGTATCTTGATGGCTTGATGACATTCTAGCTCTCAGCGGGCTCCCCCTTCCTCCCCCCATCTCTCCCCCTCCTCTCTTCCATTTTATTAATATTCTCCCATTTTCAAAACAAGATCAAATAATAAAATATCTTACATCACTGTTCATTTGTGCTGCTATGTCCACAAAGCCTCCAGAGTTGAGTGTAGTTTGCAAATGAACATCATTGATCGAAAACGAAATCAATACTGTTAATGTATTATTAGTGTACTATGACCAAATGCATCACTCCAAGGTATATGGTCTATCTCTTCATTTCCCACATGAAGGTCTGAGAGTGTGCTGAGAAAACTCTGAGTGAACTCCTTGCTGATAATTGACTCATAGCCATTAGGGTGGCTGGTGATAATAAAAGTGTCGCCCGTGTGGATAGTTTGTGTCCTTATTTCTTCCCAGACATTAACACACTTCATGGCCTCTGCTAATTTGCTGATTTGTACAATATGGCTCATTGGCCTGATTCGCGCTGCAAATCTAATGCCAGGCTTGTTCTAATAGGAGTCGATTTATAAGATATAGAGGACTTCCATGTTTAATATAACGTTTAATTCACACATTCCCTCGCATTTGTTAGTACAAGTCATAATAACGTTTTTCCTACCACACAGCATAAATGTGGGCGAGAGAGCATGACAGAAATATCTGAGGTAATATAGAATATAACATCTCTTAAATTTAATATTATTCCAAATTCTTACCAAGGACAAAAATTTTATTGGCCTATTTCATGCATGAAATTTAATATGAAATAGAGAGTTAAGTGACAGTTTGTTACAAATGTATTTAATGGAGTTTATTATAGAGACGAAAGGGAAAATAGAGTAAACAAGATTAAAGGAGGAAGGGGAATGTATGTTTGAAATAGCAAGAGAGAAGAAGAAAAGAAGAGGGAAGGAAAGGAAAGATAAGAAAAGTGTGGAAAGCATGGAATATATTGAGGGAAAAGGTTACTATCTGGGGTACAAAAGGAGACTGAGAGTGATGCTGTGAGCAGTTACCTGTTCCTGCTGCTGACGCGCTAACTCCATTTGCTGCCTCTGTTTCTCCATCTGCGAGGCGGCGAGCTTCTTCTGTTCATCGTGGGCAGCCAGAAGCTGCTCTCGCAGGCTGATCAGCTGAGTGATCATTGTGGAGAGCTGGTGCTCCTTTTCTGCCAGGCTCTCTGGAGTACCTAGTGAGAGGGGAGAGAGTTACAGGGAGCGACGTCAGGAGTGGAAAGGATCAACGCAAGGTGGAGAGCCTGAGTGATAAACACAGATACAGGTATGCATACCTGAAAGAAGAAAAAAAGTACATGAAAGGTTTCGTAGCAGCCAAGACTAAATTGTCAGGGTGCAGACTTTTGTAAGTAAGCCTGCAGAAGGCCTTGGTCATTGTACACCACTAATAAAAAATAAAAGTGACCATGCTGCACACACCGATCATCATATTGTGCTATAGTACTGTACACAATATATCATACAAAGAAAACCACACAGGCAGCAAACCGACTGTGGTGAATTGAGAAAGTGTTAAGGTCACACACAGCCTGGAGTTGTCTATTTTACTGTAGCTGGTGTTCACAGCTTTCACAGGAAGAAAGGGAAGGAATTGTTCCCGGCTCATGGACAAAAAGCTGCGGGGAGCTGTCAAACTGAGGTGGCAGCTTATGTCAGACTACCAAGGGTGAATATAAAGAAAGTGTTGAGAGTCAGTGTTTGCACTGGCCTTGAAACTACACAAGTTTTTCATTATATGGCCTTTCCAGTAGCAACACATTGAGGGAAAACTTTGAAAGGATTGTTACAACTTGGCAAGGAACTGCACCAAAAAAACAATGTTTACACACCAGAAATATGTTCTGTACGCATTAGAGATGTAGGATTAGATGTCTAGTCAATTAAACGTTGCCACCCTTGCAAGTTGGCACCAGAAATACCAGCCGGTTAAACTGTTTATTCATATTTTATTAATGCATAACGGCAGTTTACTGTTGTGTCTAAGGTGTTATGCAGCTTCCCTCCACTAGCCAGGGCTGCAGCTCCGGTAAATGCCATCACCCCTCTCTCCTGGCTAATTCCTGGATGGCCCGAATGTTGTAATCAGCAAAGTAGGAGAGATGACAGCTCATAAACAGCGTGGTTTGGCAGTATTTTGATCAAGAAAATGAAAATAAATTTGTATGTAGGCCGCGTCAGAATAAACTGACAAACAACCATTCGAACGGAGCAATGTGTAACAACAGTCAGCAGAGATGTGGATGTGGACTTGCGAGAAGAGCAGGCTGCTGCTAGCACTGTTAACTTTAGCCACAAAGTGGAGCAGGTAGTGTCAGCCCAGGGTAAACAATGTCATTTACCCACGGACGTTGTGATCTTGCTTGGTCTAAAAAAGAAAAAACTCATTTAGTGAGTTGTTGTAATGTTTTGTAGAATAATGTATCATTTTCATAGTGCGGGAATAATAGAAAAGATGTTGACACATATTTTGTCTTTAACAAATACTGGACCTCCTGCTATTTGAAAATTACAGTAGTCCATATTGTGATTTTGGTCAAATTTGGATTAATTGTTCAGCCCTAATCGACACTGAACATTATTATCTGTGTCGTTACTGTATGCAATGACAGAACAATCGGCTGCCTTCTCTCTATGGTCACATGTCCGCACTGTGTGTGATAGAGAGAGCGGCTCCGCTGCACTGCTCTCTCCCTCCGCCTAATCAATGCTAAGTGATCCTACCATTGACTTACACCGCCAACATAATTGCCAGTGAGAGGCTAGACAGTAACTCACTCTCCTCCCACTGCACTCCGGTGTGACAAGCTGATCTGGGAGAACATACAAAAAAAAAAGAGATGGGAAAACCGGCAGAAGAGACAGAGACTGAGGGATAAAAGCCTAGAGATCCAGATAACAGTACAGTGAAGTCTGGCCTGGGGCCAACAGGAGCTGAATTCTTTCCTGGGTGTCTTCCCCTCGTCTCTGGCCACATCTGTCTTGAGTTTCTCCGAGAGCTCCCAGGGGCCCTCTCCACTCAAACTATTTTAATTTGACTAAACACCTGATTTATTTTATCTCTCCGATGAGGAAAGCCGTTTGTCTTAATAGGGCTTGTCAACCTCCAGAACCCATTCAGGGCAATTTACTGGCAGGCTTGTCTGAACCTCGGTTCGCCTCGCTTTGCCTCCGCTGCCTGCTGCAATGGAAGAGAGCTGCAATTCTCCATTTATCCTCCTAACGAAAAAAAAGCACCTAAAAGCAGCTATTCATTGGGCCTGCGTGCAGTTTCCAAGGCCTGAATTGACTTCTTATTCACCCGACTACACTTGTTGTGAATGGCTTATCTGTAAAATTGATACAATCAGCACCAATTTTATTAACCTTTGGCTGTGTCCATGAAGGGGCTGCCTTTTACAGGTCACCAGCAAGATACATCAGTCGTTGTCACAATAAATCACTGCTATCAATACTGTAGTGGGAAGGAGGGATGGACTAAAGAAAGTAATAAAGGAAGACAGACAGAGAGAGAAGAGAAAAGAGAGAAAAGGAGAGGGAAAGATGGAAAGAAAGGAAAGAGAAAAAAAATAAAATCATCATCCAGATGAAGATGAGGGCCATCAGGCCTCAGGGCCAGCATAGGTGACCTTGAGTTGGCAACTAAACATCTGGACTCAATGACGCCCTCTCAGCCTGCCTAATTACACATTTCTGATGATCACTCACTAGTTTAGGACTGTCAACACTGTAAAAAGTACACAGAATTACAAGAATTTACTGGTATGTACAGCACTTACTGTATATTTTGTGTTTGTGTGCATGAATGTGCAGGAGGATTTGGCACTAAGGATCCACTGATGGGCTGGTCTGACTGTGAAGAGCTCAGTCCTGCCCGGACACCAAAAGAATACTAACAGAGGGCCCATTGTTTTGATGTTGAGCTGAATTGTGGGAATCCCAAACTACCCTCTGTACTGCAATTTGGGCCTTTCCTTTCTCATTGTTAATTTTAATTTTTGTCATTTAAGGCTCTGTTTAGTCTTTTTTGTCAGTTTGTGCCGGAAGCAATTCTGAATCAGGAAGAATGATGGAATAGTTCAGATTAGTGGTGAATGCTGAAAAGGGACATTTATACCATTTTTACTCCAAAATTAGCACATATTTGAAATGCCGGTAAAAATAGGCAATTGACCCTTTTCCCATTGCCAGTAGATGAGTTTGCCAATTTGTTGTCTTTTCTGATACACTGGAAAGCCAAGACCTAACTCCAGGACAGCAGAGAGAAAGAGGTTTGTGTGTTCAGCAGTCAGTAATTTTGTAGCTTCAAACTAAATCTCTGTGGTTTGAAGTTTTGTTTGTTTTTGTTTTTTTTACCGTTTCATGTTCACTTTCGGCTAATAGGAGCTGTGTTACTGTTGATGATAACCTGACATTTTCTAATTTTGCTGCTTCATAATAAAAGATTTTAATAAAATAACAGAGAACTTTTATTGTGACGGATTTATAGGAAATATAATGTTTATCCGTCGTTCATACGCTCGACTGAAGATGGGTGCGTTTAAGTTAAATACACACCTTCAAATGGGTGCATACTCACAGGGCCGACACATTGACTGAAACAGAGTTGAGTTAAGCAGCATGTGTATGAATGTGTGTGAAAGGGGGGCAAAGGAGTCGCAGAAGTTACTGACAAAGGCAAAAATAGTGCATCCACTCAGGTGTCACATTTGTATGACTGCCAATCGGAACCGGAGCTGATAAATACCTTTGATTACTGCAGTCATTTGACCCAGGACTGAATGACGATTGTACCCTTTCCCACTGAAGACAAAAGCCAGATGTTAATGGATGTTAGTGGGTTTTTTTGTCTGAGGTAAAAAGGGGCTTTAAACACAACTTTTGGTGTCTAAATATGCAAACACGATGGAAGAATTTCACCTTTGAGACTGTACACCGCTTAGTGGAAAATCAGGCGCATATGTTTTTTGTTGAGTGGTTAGTGTTAAAATCTCTTTCTTCCTGCTTTAAATTATGGATCAGCTTTAAAATGCAGATAAAACTTTTATTGGGTGGTGCAGAAGAGGAGAGTAGTGGTCTGTGTCTGACCAGCCTGCTGACAAAAGAGGCCGTTTCCTGCATATTGCATGGCTTTTAACAGCGGTGGGGCTGGGGTCTGCCCGTTAACATGTCTCCTCACATTGCGCTTCCGATGGCAGACAGACAGCCCAGAGATGCCTTGGCGCTACATAAACCCCAGCAGTCGGCCCAGACCTAACATGTTGTGACATCCTCCTGTTAGACGACTGAAGCCCAGTAGGACAATACCAGCCTGACACAGGAAGAGGATCCCAGGAGTGAGCGGTCAAGCTGTGCTGGCACTTTTCTTGTTTTTTTTTCCTCGGGCCACCATGTTAACTTCAGAGATGCTAGATTGACACGTAGGAGGAGGAGACGGAGAGGTGGTGCTGTTCAGTTTCAGCCCATTCAGCATTCACCTTTTGAGATTCCTGCCTCTTTTAAACGTCACAAAGTAGGGCAGAAAACATCAACGGGTGACTAAATAAATGATAAGAGGGAAACAAGCAGAGCCATGGTTGCTTGGGGAGGGATGGGGGTATTTGAGCCTTGGGGTCTTTGGATAAAAGGCACTTTGTAGGGGTGCGATTTGTTCTGTCCAATACCCACATCTCCCTCTCTCTTGGCTCCCGCCTCTCTGCTCTAATCAAGCAGTCTCTAATTTGGGTTCCAAGTCCAGTACCGGGGAAAAAGAAGGAGGCTTGTTACTTTGAAGAGTCCCGAGTGAATAACACAGATAAAAGATTCAGGCACAAAAAAAAGAAGAAAAGCGAGGCAGGGCGAGGGTGAAAAGGGGGAAAATCACAAGGCACCCTATTCTCTTCCCTTCCTTTGGTTACGACAGCTGAGCCATTATGACCAGATCTGAATTGAGTTTTTTAGTGCCAGAAGACTGGAATTTCTTTGTCTCTCTATCAGTCAGCTATTGTGGATGCTTCCATATGCTGCAAGCCTATCCTAAGTAAATTAAGACTTGTCTAAATGCTACGATTGTACCAAGCTGTATCCGCACACAGACCGCACATAGCTTGAATGCCTCGCGTGCTGAGGCTCTCTCCCTCTCTGCTCACTCCTAAAGTGTGTGTGAATGTAGACACGAGTGTGTACAGATGTGTGTTGCATGCTGCTCCAATCGATGAAAGGTACATGCCTCTGAGTAAATGCACACGTGTGTGAACTCTGCGGTCATCTGACCCTTTGTCCAATCTTTCTGTGGAAAACACAAAGAGCCAATTGAATAGCAGCTAATGGCATCTATTGGTACCTTCTTTGGTGTTCAAAATAGGATTTTTCCTGCTCACAGACCTTTCTTCAAAACCATAAAACTGCTTTGACAAAAACATGAAACGCAAGTCAATCTTTATACCAAATTCACTTTTGGGATATTGAATATGACTGACACATTTTATCACACAAAAATCTGACATATTGAGGATCTACACTGGCAGAAAATTAAGCTAGTTTTATGGTATCCCTTTACTTTTAAGTACTACTGTATATACACTTGTTCAGCAATGCTACAAGGCCATATGTGTTTCCAGTAATATGGTGTTAACGCGTATCCATGCCCTACAACCAAGACAATATGAGCAACAGCTGTTTTACCTGGCTTGCTGCCTCTGCCATGATATAAAAGCTGTTAATCTTGCCAATAAAACCCCATTAACAAGCATGAGCAATGAGTCACAAGCACCATGTCATCCGCTGGCAGCAACGACTCAGTCCCTAACCTTTCCTACATATACTGTATATGAGCATATAGGCAGTAACGCATTACTCAGTCACTCGTTACTGTAATATTATTACTTTAGCCAGTAGCAAGTAGTGTAAGGGAATACAATTTCCAAAACATTAATTATAATTATTATAAGTAATTAGTTGTAAGTAATTATATTACAGCTACTAATCCAAGTAATGCTGCACTGCTGTGTTACTGGATTTATTTTTGTCCTAGTAGTGATGCATGAATGAGTTCATCTGAGTCCGCATGTCTGCAGGAACCATCCACCCGAGCTTGTTATTTTATCCAATTTGGAGACCCACACACATAACTCTACTGGTCTCTGTAGGCTGTATTACCTTTTAAATTATACATCTTCCAAGTGATTTCTTTATTGTGTGTTGTACTGATGTCTGAGTGCTTTCCTTAACAATGTACTTTAATGACGATAGAAACAGCTTTAAGTGTTTTGCAGTAATGTCACTGCAGCAAATATGTGAAACATTCAAGCAGCAAAACTAAAAACTGTGGTTATAAACTTGACAGGACAGACGAAACTAAATGATTAAAAAAGTTACAGTTGCTGTCTTGTCGTGCGTAAAGACGCACCCAGCCTCTGTCTCTGGGGAAATGCACCTTTTTTCCCTATTAATCAGAGTGTTAATTTTTATGACCTAGCCCACCAACCCCATGCATTAACCACAGTGTCTGCTGTTGTAACTGTAGTCCACACATCACTAAGAGAAAGAGTTTTGTTAACACCACAGCAACATCTGGACAGCTAACAACAAAATATTTCTGGGTGTAACAGTTAGCTAGATTGGCGGTTACACTTTAGAGCACAATAAGGCTGCTAGCAAGGTGCAAAAGTAATTTAATAATATAACCAGTAATATAACTAGTCGCTTTTGATACCAAGTAATGAATAAAGAAATATTAGTTAGTTAGTAATTTATTACACTCTCTGAGTAACTTATCCAACACTGCACATAGGCTAGTTCTCAATGTTAGTTCTCAATGACACTTCTTAATAAAAAGTCAGATCTTCTCAAAAAAAAAATTAAAAGCATGTAAACTTATGTGCTTGAGACTTTTAACAGCTTTTTACTTTTTGGAAACACTAATGATAGTCTAGACAGTATATCTATATGTCTATCTGCATGTGTGTGTGTACATATATATTTAAGTTTTGATGTGATAATAAGACACTTTTCCAGAATCAAAATCATTCAAACAGCTCAGCAGACGATTTTTTTTAAAATAAATCCTCTGATTGGCATATGGAGAGGTTATTAATGAAAGCACACTTCATCTACGGTGGTTTTGCTGTTCACGCTGAACACTGATGGAGACTAATATTTTGATGATAGAGGAAGCTTCACTCTTCAGTATAATTATGCTAATGTAAAAGCTGCAGCACTTCACTGTCTATCCATGACACTGGACAAGGTACTTCATCAAAGCCAAGATAGAGGCTCGACCTGAACATATTACTCCACAGGGAATGCCAGCAACCCTGAAATTCACACTGAGGACAAAAAAATAACTTGATGCAGAAACTTTACTTCTGTCCTCTCAGTACTTGAATAATCATTCTTTGATTTGATAATGCGGTGCGACAAACCAGAGATCCTGGCACCACCGTACAGAGGCCGTTGTATGTATGCAAGACCGCATAAAGCAAAGATCATTCCAGGAAAACAATCTCCAATCCTTCTATTCATCTCTCGTGGCCTTTATGATGATGAGTCTGACCCCTGTGCCCTTAAAATAAAAATAAAAAAGCATACACAGTTTTCAAGGTCTCTCTCATACAAAGCTCTTAACACCTGCAAGACAGTGATGAAGGCAACCGCTTATTGTCTGCAAAACCTTGTGAGTGAATTAGGAGTTAGATGTTATCTCATTCTCTTTTCAAAGAGCATTTATTCAATGCCCTTACCTATACAGCTGATAATTAAAGAAGAATGTACTTGATTCCAAACACAATCGTTCAAAACACTTTCATACTGTTGTCTTTGATGGACAAGTGTATCAACAATACCTGTGTTTTCTGGCTTTAATCCACATCACAAGTGACAATAGCCGAACACACAGCAAAGCTGAAAGCAGTACATAGTTCACAAAGTATAAGAATTTAGTTCTCTTTGAAGCTATTTGACCTGTCATGCATGTTTGTTTTAAACTTTACTATTATAGCATCAGCGTGGCTATAGGTAGGAGAGTGAATTAAAGATGGCAGGAGAGCTTCTTGAGCTCCAAATGATGTGGTGGTCCACACAGAGGAGAGCAGGTGGGCTTGTGAAGAGGCAAGAGAGCTGTGTTTCTGAAGTATCTAAAAAAAAAAAAAAAAAGTTCTCTGTGACATTGTTTTCTGCTGCTACTTATACTTTGTGTATATGCAAGTTTAAGGATTTATGCTGATTTACTGGCAGAATATGGTAGAAATGGCATATAATTATATTAATAAATGCTTTCTATAGTGTATAATCTCCTGAAAATAAGAATTGTTGTGTTTTTGTTGCCTTAGAGCGAGCAGTCTATAGAGGAAGCGTCTCCTCTTCCATAGAGTGCTCCATGTTTTGCCCCGTCATATTTCTACCAAACCAAACACTGGCTGCAGATCTGTCCATTCTTTTTTGCAAATTCGTAGGTTCTCATTATAAACTGCCCACTGAAATATACAAATAAATAGAATACATACTTTTTAAATCAATTAATCAGATGATAAGCAATGGTTGCTATTTAAACCCCACCTTTTTAAAAAGACAAAAAAAACTGAAATAAAAGCTGTGTAACTTGTAATTGGTCTGTGTGGAAATGAATGGAAAGCTTTAATAACAAGAAAAAGAAATCATAATTTCATTGGGTTATAATACATATTTTTTTCTTTAAAGGTACTATGTGTAATTTTCAGAAATTTCTTGTTTTAGTTTAGTGAACTGCAGTCAAAATCTCGTTGCTTGTGCAGGTATTCACACTCCAGAGGCAGGAGTAAGTTTCCTGGGCAGTGGCCAGTGAGGTTTTTTTTGAGAGGGAGCTTTTCCTTACCTGATCGAGGGTGTAAGGGGACAGGGAGCATTGTACACTGTACTGATGGTAAAGTCCCCTGAAGCAAATTCTGATTTGTGATATTGGGCTAAACTCATGTAATTCGACTTGACTTGACTTGGACTTGACATGAGACTGAGCGTGATTGACCAGCATCATGTTCATAGATGAAGTAAGTAAAGTTAGGCTTGTGTTGTTGTGCGTGCCAGTTGTTTGTCGATGTTTGTGGACTCCATTTCTAAGCTAACGTTAGCTGGTTTTACTCAGAAATCAGTGCACAGGCTATTAAAAAAAAACAAAAAGTTGGGGAAGGTTTCATTTTGAAAATTACGTTACAATCTATTCACACATTGGCAATACAAAGTGATTGGTTCATGTTTTTGGTTCACGTCGTACGTTTAGTTTAAGTGGAGATTGTGTGTACAATGGGAGGAGGCCCCCATGGAAGTAAACAAGGTCTGAAGTGTTATAAGAAAAAACAAGAGAGTTGTTTAAAAAAAAAAAAAAATCCAAACACGTCTCCTGGCCATTTGGCATACGCTGAAGTCCCTAAAATTCATATGCTTTGCTTTTCTTTCCTTTTGAATGACATAGGTGTGTTTTTGTCAAAGTGTTTTACATTCTCTTCAAATGAAAACAGGCTTAATGTGCTTGTTTGCATGAAATGTATTATACAACTTTATAAGTCTTTAGTGAAACAAACCATGACGAACTACTGGAATATGATTCAGAACACAAACTGAGAACTCTATCCCTATCACACACACGCACACACGAGGACAGCACTTCCTTTTTTACCTCCATTGCCACAAGCTAAATTCCTCAATTCATTAGAGGAGAAAAACACACAGTCCAACACTCTCATACATTCATCTGGCAAATGTGGCCTGAGGAATAATGATTTACTGTGGCTCATATTTCACCTGAGTGCACAGGGCAAACAGTTGACTGAAGTGTTGTGGAGAAAATGCTAACTGAGGCATTTTTGACTGGAGCAACTGGACAGATACTGCTTTGTGCTGTTTGTGTGAATGTTTTTGTATGTTTGGGTAAATATGATATACATAATATTTATATACAGTATGTTGTAAAAACACACAAGCTAATGGAAGTCTACAATACACAATTATTTTTTAACATGTTTCAAGTATTGCTGGGAAACGTGTACACAGATATTGTGCTGTGTATCTACAGTGGCATCACACCCTCACTTTATGGAAGCTATTAAGAATAAAGTTACATTTTTAAGGTAAATAATGGTGTTTTGAGGCTAACCTGTATGGCTGAACAATATGGGCTCTGTGTTCACACAGTGGACTCCTTTCTGTCTGTGGAGGAGTAAAGCCAGCACAGGTAGGGCCAGCATCGAATCAGTCTCAGCTGCCGCCCTGCCCTGCCCTGTGTTCTCCTCCTAAAGAGCTTCCACTTATCTGCCTGCCACAGGACTGTCTGCGTGCAGCCGACCACTGTCATGTAGACACCATTCTTAAATTGATTGTGACAGTGCAAGAGCCCCCGATTTTTCTGCTTCAGGATTCAAAATGCCATTACAACGCTAGTGTACAATGCTAAGCTTTTTTCTTATTTTATATATATATATTTGCAAATTCCAAGAGAATGAATACAGCTTGTGTTCCAATTTAGTAACTACATATTTTCCTTCAGTTTGAGTAAATGCTTCAGCATTTTGCCCCCCATCCCCCCAACAGGGGGCCGGGAAACTGGCACTCAGCAGGGAAACTTAAACAGCTCTGTTGAGTATGAGGCTCAGAGACCCTGCACAGAGCAAGCATGCAACAGAGAGCAACCTCATCTGTCATAGGACTCCATGTACTATATTTGTATACATTTGACATATTCTATGTGTGCATTCATATGTGCACAGTTAGGGCTGCACAATTAATCAAAATATTATTTAAATCAGAATATGGCCAAATTCAATATTCAAATCTCAGAAGCTGCAATTTTTTTTGATGAAGTTAAAATGTGTGACAAAACAGAATTATAATGAAGTACTGTCGTGCTGCAGAGATGCCGTGGCCTACAAATCTTATTTTCAAGACATAAGACACTTATTTGTTTGGAACAAAGCCTAACAAATGTCACATCATCACAATTTTAATACTTTTTTCAGTTGAAAATAAAATTGCCATATAGAAATGGTCATTCCCACTAATCGTGAATCACACATGCAATTGCAATATCTCTATTATTTTTTTTTTTACCATGTCGTGCAGTACAGTACATATATGTGATTATGAGCATTGCAAATCATGCAATGAATGGGACTTTCTAAGAGAAAAATCTTTTTGAGGTATATAATTATAAATGTCAAGTGTAAAATCTTTTTCTCTGTCTCCTGCTTTGCACTCCTCCTTCCACCTTGCCTCCCATTATCTGCTACTTTCTGTGGTTTGGAGCCCTTCCAGCCGGCCTCCCTTTCTTGCTCTGTGGTTTTGTTCAGGAGATTTCATCTCCCTCCTCATCGTTCCTGCAGATTGACAGCTAAGCTCAGGTATGAAAACAAACAGTTAGCTCTGGAATTGACTGGTGAAAAGAAATCCGCCACTAATGCTCCTTCACAAACTCTCCTTTTTTGCCTGCCCCTGCTGATACTAAGCCCTAACAGCACACAAGAAAAGGCAGATGGAGATTTGAGATCATTAACCCTTAATAACACCGTTCTACATGTCTGGCTTAAGCACAGCACCTCTACTGGATTATTGCACTTGTTTCCTCTTACTCTGAAACCTAGAAAAATGTCTTTACCTCGGAAACAGCACATTATGTCGCCAAACACCCACATGTGAACAAGCTATAATTAGAGATGTGTCATCTGTAAGAGATAAATGCTAGGTTGGGTTAGCAGACCTTGAAAAGAGAATCTCTGATGTTGTTGATACAATTGTTTTGTTTTGTTTGTTTACTGTACGTGTGTGTTCATCTCAACAGCACAAAGTATTCAGGGCATGTTTGAACACAAGTGCAGTAAAAGAATGTCTTTCTTTTCACAGGTAGAAAAGCCTCAGGGCAAATTCTGTCACACCTATTGTTTTTGGCTTTCATTTTATGAGACAAAATTATTTCCTTAACAGTCAGATTCCAGCACTCGGCTCTACAATAAGACAGTTACTTCTTTCAAGGTTTTGAGGTTTTGGAACAATGTCAAAAGGTAGCCTACAAAGTGCTCAGTATAATTGCTTGGGGAATTGTTGAGCGATCAGTGTACAGTAGAAGATACAAGGCCACTCTGCCAGTAGGCACTGCAGTCTTTATCTGGATGTCAACCTTTAGTCTCTAGTTTTCTTTCATTCATTTAAATCCTACAGGCATGTTTGCCTTTTGTACCGACTTTAACCTAACAATTAATGGAACCTCTGATTCATCATAACACTTTAGATCTTAATCATAAGGTGTTTTCTGCTTGGTACCTTTGTTTGTGTTTTAATTAGGCGGACCTTGTGCGTCTCCAACCCTGGGCTTCTTTTTAATTGCCCGTATTTACATCAGGCAGACATCAAACGCAGAGAGAGAGAGACATTTGTAAGGGGGAGCACAAAGCAGCCCTTTGAAATGTCTACAGTCATATGAAATGGCATGCTAATTAAAAATCTAAGGCTGCCACTGTGATAGGGGGAAGCATTTATATTGGTAACTGTGGTGTATAGACTGTCTCCATAACTCATCAACAGACAGAGGCCATAGTGTTTATTATCAGGCTCCCTACCTGTTTACAGACCACCAAGTAACCTTCCCATTCCCATTCATCAAACAGGAGAAATGCCCTGCCTGTAATTTAACAGACCAGCTTTCAAAAGGCTAAATCATTTTAAACATTTTACCCGGTGCACTTTGATCTACAGTGGCATACAGTATACCAGGGCAGGTACAATGAATCTAGTTTACCAAGCAGTGATTTATCCTTCAGTTCATTAAGGTTATTGGCAATGAATATACTTATTAGAACATTCGACAGCTTTTTTCCCCCCTTTGCTCTGCAAGTGTAATTAAATAATTAAAACCAAACACTAGTTTTATTTATGTATGTCACTGAGACATCTTTTGGAAAAAGTAACACCTTATATTAAGGTGCCTGTAATAAGCATTAGTTAACAGCTAATAAATCCCTTATAAGATGTTTTTTAATATTAATGTGTTAACCAGACTTTATACGTATTAAAAATGGCCTGATAATCAAACATTTTTGGAACCACCAAAATGCATAGTTAACTGTAAATCTTAATGAAGCCACAACAAGGGCTTAGTAAAAGTTTATCAATGACTTAATAGGCAAGTTTGTTGAACTCAATGTGTTTGCAATACTGTTATAAACAATTATAAGAAACTCATAAGGCTTTTATTAACATTCTTAAGCTGTCTATAAACTGTTAACAAGTTTCTTACTGTGCAAGTGCTTGTAAATGTTTGCTATTATTAACACTTATATAGTCTTATTAACACATACTGATTAACAGGCATCTTACAAGGGCCTTATTACGTGTTAACTAACGTTTATTACAGGCACATTAATATGTTAGTATTACCAATATACTATTACCAAAAAAATTAAAGGGACAAGATGTAGCACTCTAGCATTTAAAAATGGGTACTATTGTCCAAATCCAAAATACTGTATTGTGTTGGAGTTCAGTGATTTTTCACAACAGTAACTCATACCCACTCGAACACTGGGTATTAATTATAGCTTGATTTAAAGTGAATAGACATGAAACAGGCAGGGTGGCCAAAACAAAAACAGACGTTCTGCACCAGAATGAAATTTCCAAAGGAGAACATTCTGGCTATAGTGTTGTTTTCGAGAACGTCCTTAATCTCTGATGGCATATCATGTCCATTTTATGATTTAGGACGGTAAATATACTACGGATTTCTCCTTTAAGTTCATATTGTCCAGGTGGATTCCATGAAATAAAAACAAGCCACAAGAAGTTGTCTAATGATCGGTGGGGGAGAGTGCAGGAGTCAGTGACAGCCTGGTGTTATCAGCCAGCTGGTATTGTGCTTTCCTGCGCTGTATAAACACACCAGCTCTCAGTAACAGTCAGTGCTAAGGACTGAGCAGCAGCCCTGCCCATCCACAGCCCACCTTCACCCTGTCATAAACACACATTTTGGGGGAGTGCTGAGTTGCGTGCTGCCGTTGATACACCGCATGGGGCGTTCACTGTCGGAGTCGAGACATTCCACTCAAACGCAGGCTCACTGAGGAGACGACTCTGCGTCTCCTCTCTTAACGGCTTCTCTCCTCTCAGCTCGGCCATGCTCTGTTTACATCAGGCACACTTTGGGTTCAACAATTACCAGAGCAGCATGGATGTACTGCATGTGCCAGAGCAAAGTAGCGAGGGCTCAGAACCGTCTAAAGGGACAACAACAATAAACTGCAGACAAGCACGGAGAGCCTCAGAATGGGTCTAAATGGGCTGGAATTTTGAAGACAGCACTTTGGACAGAGTCGGGCATTCCAACAAAAGATAAGAGAGGGGAGAAATGAATGAGGAGGGCAGCCAAAGGCCTTTGTTTTATTTCAGAGTACAGGGCTGTGTCTGAGATTATACTGCACATAGATAGTGTATGCCTGATAGGAATGAGAGACTTGTTAACACGGCTTAAAGTGGTGTTTGTGTGGTAGCAGCCAGTCCTACCTTTGACTTCTGCCAACAGTTCACTTGTGTTGAGCCTCTCCATCTTCTCTTTCCAGTCTTTAGAAAGA
The DNA here is from genome assembly GCA_027495735.1 of Lutjanus campechanus. Classification (NCBI taxonomy): domain Eukaryota; kingdom Metazoa; phylum Chordata; class Actinopteri; order Lutjaniformes; family Lutjanidae; genus Lutjanus; species Lutjanus campechanus. Next base: position 68,364 of record JAJHUR010136889.1, read on the forward strand.
AGTTTTTCCATGCATGAGGATTCTGAAGAAGAAAAAATTAAGAAATATGAAGCAATTTAATGAAACACAAGTCTCTGGTTATCTAATATCGTGTATTTTTTTCCATAGTTTTGTTGATGTTATAAATCTCTAAATCTATTTGCTTAAATGAAAATTAAAGAAAGTCGGTGTACCAGATGAAAGAGGGGTATTTTATTTGATGGTATTGCACAGCGAACATTAAAAGAGACTCAGGCTGACAGTAGAGAGATGAGCTAAGGGTGGAGTGAGGAGGGAAGCAGGCATTGTGGGGATAGCATAAGGGCAGAGACGCTCATTAAGTGGGAGGCAAGGAGTGAGACTGGGTACGTCCGAGCGTTCGCATAGCTGCCAATGATGAAAACAATTAACATTTGTCCAGCAGACAATGAATCAGAGGAGAAATGGCTGCAATCTGCCATGCTGTCGCTGGGGTAGCTGATAAAGAACACACTGGGCCGACTGACCCAGGCCTCCACCATCCCTGCGCTGCATAGGGGTCAGCCTGTTCCCATCAAACACCAGCAGCACAAGCAAGCCTCCACCTTGAGTCACTGTCTCCACCAACTGCCTCCAATCTGGCCCAGATCAAGATGTGCAGCATCTAGTGCCGTTGGGTCTGATTAAACAAGCAGCAACCCTGGACAATCCAACTCTGGAACAATAATTAAAGGGATAGTTCAGATTATTTGAAGTGAAGTTGTATGAAGTACTTATTGATAGTCAGTGTATTAACTACAGTAGATGCGGGTCTGCATGCCCACAGTTTGGAGAAGCAGAGAGGAGGACCAGCAAGAAAGCTGCACAATGCACTGCTGTTGACACGGTCAGCAACAAAAGGTATTTTAGCCACTTATGAAAATTTTTCCCTAAAAAAATGTGTACACTCTATTTAAAATATTTTCACTGCTTTACTTTGATGTGAGACAGCTTTTTCTAACAGGAAATCACAGTTACATAAGCCAAATATCGCTCTCTCCAAACCAACCAAGCTCCACAGGCAAAATCAGTGATTTTACCGCACAGGACATGGGAAGTGTTGGTCTACCACTGCCACAATATGTTTGTTTGTGTTATTGTGTGACTTTGGTGTTTCAGAGCAATAGTTTTGATTCACCAAAGTCACACAATAACACAAACAAACTAACAGATCACGGCAGCGGTAGACCAGCAGCTCCCAAGTTCTGTGAGGTAAATTACTGATTTTGCCCATAGGGTTTGGTTGGTTTGGAGAGAGTTATATTTGACTTGGGTAGGAGCGCTGAAAATATTTTAAATGTAATGTATACTTAAATTGATATTGATTTTTTTTAATTGGACCTTTTTAAGTAGCTAGGATACCACAGCAGGTTATTTCTTAGCTTACGTGCTGGTAGTCCTCTCTGCCTCATGAAACTGGGAGCAAGCCGACCTGCATCTACCATAGCTAATACACTGATTATCGACCTTATACAACCCCACATCAAATAATTCTAACTATCTCTTTAATGTCCTGCTACTGATGTCTATTTGATGAATATAAAACAGCTGTGCTGATCTCAGGTTTCACAGAGTGCCTGAGGATGATATAATTTGTAAAATCGTGTTTCTCTAGATTTGGAGCAAAATGCAAAACCAAAACAGACACACTAATTATGACCACAAAGCCCTGGGGCTCCACAATGAATGGTCCAGCCACATATCTAACAGTTAATCATTCATGATCATAGTACTGGCAACAAAAGGACACCATTCATAAGCCTGTTAATGTTTCAAATGATGCCACAGAGGAGGTTTTTCTCAGTTTGACGTAGCTGTCATGTGTTTTTGATTCCACATAATGTGAAACACAGAGAAACAGGGGAAAAGGCCAAGAAGGGCCTGTCACATGTAATATTTTGGACTTTTCCAGTTTCACTGTTATCATCTTTGACATCAAACAAAGAGGAGATTTGTACAGTTGAGAATGTATACAAGTGTTGTTTCCTTATATCCGTTTGTAACATCTCTTGCCCGCTGCGTCCATAAACCAAACACCACAGCTCCCTCTGACAAACACACTAACTTCAGAGAAACTGGGAGTAACAGGGAGTCAGTAGTTCTGTGGCCTTGTTTAAGGATGGCTTTCAGAGAGATCAAGCAGAGTGACCATTTTGTTTGATTGTCCACTTCCTCCAATGTGATGGGGGTCGACAGGACATCTTCAGCTTAGGGTCATTATAACATTACTTCTGCTTTATTGACTTTCCAATTCCCAACTCACAGTTTGTCCCCTTGACCCCGAGACAGGGAGAGAGAAAAGACTGCGTGTGTTGTGTGTGTTTGTGTGGGTTAACTCCCTCCGTGGCACAAAGATCACAGATCTTAAAACAGGGGTTAAGGGCAGGGGGAGTAGCAGAGCTCAGCGCTTCTTCCCTGCACCTCACCCCTGGGTGAGACAGCTTCCTCTCCCGGAACAACAAATCCTCCCCTCAAATCATAATCCTCGGACACACAGAACAACATCGGTGGATGACATTTTCTCCCCTAAAACATAGAAAAGGCTTCTTTTTAAAGTGGTGTAAAGGGGAATTAAACAAACACAGTGAACATATGTTAATATGCACACATATGCTCCCCCTCTCTCTCTCTCACACACACACACACACATGCACACACATACGTACACACACTTTCATCACAGATGCTGCTCCAGCACTTGATCATTAAGGAATGCACCAACTGTTGGAGATAATGTGGTGCCAGCTTCCATTCTACTCCAGTCCTCCCCCTCCTTTCCACCTCCCTCCCTCCCAGGAGAGCTGACGCTCCCTCACTTCTCCATCCCCTCCACCGGGCCAGACACGACCTGCCAAGTCCTCCAACAGGAAAGACTACAGCTGGAATGCACCGCTGTCCTCCCTGCCTTCCACCTGGGAGAGGTGAATAATGACCTGGATTAGTCTATAAAATAACTCTCAAACATCTTTCAGTGGTCGAACAGTGTGGACAAAACAGGCAACCAAAAATGGATTTGGTGAAAGCGGAGCAACTTTTGCGCAGGCGTGCTTGAAGGAAACAGTAAATGAGTCAGATATGTCTGGCTATTTTCAAAGCACCCTTCCACAGCTTATTTTTCAGAAGAATTTAGATTAATAGCAGGAATGCTAGTCCAGTTTCTGAAATGTCTGTCTGTTTTTTTCTGGAGAAATTATTGTAGATGCCAATGGAAACACTGGTTAGTATCAACACAATAATTACTGTCAAGTTATGACACAGAGAATGTCAGAAACTGATACACACTGTCTTCACCATAAAATAACAAATCATTCCTGATAAAAGATTCACACTTCACTGATTTTCAAATGAAAGCCAAACATAATTGTCTACGACAGTTGGTGCAGAACTTGTGAGTTTTCTGCTCGTGTCCTTTCAAAGTAGGACATCACATACTGGGGAATTAGCTAAAACAAGAGAAGAGTCCAGTGAGTTTATTTTTATTTTCCTATGGGGGCTCTTAAATCTCTCGCACCCCCACCCCTTCCATTTCTCTCCCTCCCCCCTCTCGAGATAAAATGCTCTGTGGCTGGGGAGCAGGCCATTCAGCTGGGATGAGAATGGAATGAAAACAATAGCCCTTATCAGGCTCTTATTTACATTTTCCCAGCGTCCCTGCAGTAGACAGCTTGGCTTGTCACCAAGCCCAGATCGCCCCACTGGACCCAGACCAACTTCCTCCAGCCCCAGCGATTCCAATGGTCCCTATGGACCCTCGCCTGGCACGGACCCCCTCCACTCTGCAGCTCGCACAGATAGCAACATACAAGACAAAACTACTGGAGTATGTGTCCAAGACGTGTTCCCATTGAGAGAGGAATGGTTTCTGGACTACTAAGCCCGTCTGGGTCTCATTGTCTCCTCTCTGGGGCTGGTGCTGTGTAGCTGGAAAAATGCCCTGAACCCTTTCCCCGAGATTTTTTTGAGAGTTTCCAAGTGGCACTCAGAAGAAAGTGAATAGTCATCACTGATTTAATTCTGCCAAATTCAATATGTTTATTTCTTATCAGCGCTGTCATCTGTGGTGTACAGCTTCCCTGTGCAGGTATTCTGTGATCTCATTGATGTGGGTGAACAGGAGCCGGGATTGAGACACCTAAAGCTGAGATGCGTTGGCTAGATTAGGCTTCTTTTTTTTTACTGTATTAAAAACAAAGCTAATGATCCCCATAAATCTCAACATAGGAATGTTTCTAGGTTGATGTGTGACATAAACAAAGCTTTCAGCACCTGGCAGTCAGCGCTGCCAGAAGATCATGTTCAGTATAAACCACAGTAGTGAGGCTAAGAGGCAGGTTATACCACCGACTATCTGTCCTGACACCCTTGAGGGAAAATTTCTTTCTCTCATATTTCATACAGTTAATAATCTGAATTTATTTTTTATTGTTCACACAAAGTAAGACAAAACACTCTTATTAAATTGAGTGCTAGTTAGCTATAAATGCCTGTGGTTGGAGAGGCAAAGGTAGGGGAAAGTCGTTTGCTAATTTATGTTTTTATTGCTGCTCTAAACAGAGTCGCTCATTCAAACGATCATTGCAAACTGTGGAAAAGCTCAAATCGCTGAGTGGAAACACCAAATAGACAAATAAACACAGCTTCAAACAAATCAAGTCTTGTCACTTTGGAATTGGATTGGACAGTAATAAAGCAGATCTTAAAAATTCATGACACACTAATTTTCAAATTGCTCTGCAGATTGCCACAGAGATATGAAGTCCAGTGTGTATATTAAACTAAGCACAAAGGCCATCCTCACTTTTACATATCAATGTTTTCAATCTCTAATGTGCAAAATGTGTTGATGCAACAAAACATGCCGTCATGTTTCAAAAGACAGTGACTGCCTCGCAGCACAAAAATGGTTTGTTACAACATGCAGCAATTGGTATTTTATTACCCTGTGTGTTGTCAGCAATGAAATCGTTTCAACTGTCTGCCACCACATTCTGAGCGTCTCTGTGTGCACTATTCTCCCGGGAGAAAGATGATACTTGTGTTAAAGTGTTTGTTGTGTTGAAAAGCCGTTGGCAGAGAAAAGAGGGCTATCTAGCAGAGTCAAATTAGTCATAAGTCATGGATAACAGACCAAGAGACCACCCCTTTAGCATTGGCCTTGTATATCAGTTGTCCCAGCCTCGAGGGGAAACATGTAATTACCAAATCAATGATCAACTGACACTGACCATATAAATAATTTCCTCCCCAGAATGCAGGGGCCTGTACTGTGCAGGCAAACAGGGAAACAATGCTATTTGCAGTGAGGAGGAGCCGCAGAACACAGGAAATGGGGTTTAAGAGTCTCTAAACAAGCTTGAGCTTGAATGGAGCACATATTTTACAATTTGTCATAATCCAGTTATAGTCAACCAAAACCAAAACCACCACATAACACTAAAATTGGCATTAGGGAGATCTACAAACTGCAATAACAAAACAGAAGAATGCAAGAAATAAATAGAGTGACTCTAAGCATGACATACAAAATAATATCTTGTTGCAATTTAAACATGTACAATGTAAAACAAAAAACTAAACAAAAACAAACTATACTACAAAGTTAATGTCTAGGCTGCCTTGAAATTTTAAATACACTGAATTTAAAAAGACGAGTTGAGGTAATTTTGTAACGATTCAAATCAAATAAACCTTTCTAGTCAATGATAATATGCTGATCTTTAAAACTTAATTTGATGAGTTGATTGAACTTTGTACGGTACATTTATTCAACTCATCATTTCAAGTCAAAGGACTTCAAGTTAGAAGAACTCATGTTTCTAACTTCTGAAGTGTTAAAGTGAAAATAAATACTAAAATGGCAATGGTAAGTTTAATCCACTTTGATAAATACAACTTGTACATTTACATTAAGTTAATGCAAAAAGATTAATTGATTACATTAAATTCATATTTGATTTTTTTACAGTTTGGAATACCTGTTCAAAATATTTTAAAAATTCAGTGTTGAAAAAACCTAACCTACCAGTCACCATCATTTCCTTCCTGCACAATAGACTGAAGGTTAATATACTTATGAAAATGATTATGCTCCAACAAAATAAGCCTGTAAGTATATAAAATGTGCAAACATTATATATGAAAATTCCTGAAAATATATTGGGTCACACAAAGGTTTTAGGCTGTACAGAGAGCTCTAGAAATGGTGGGTAACAAAGACACTTGGCCAATATCCTATCCTGTATATGTTCACAATAAATATGTTGGAAATCAAAAATAACCTGTCAGATTGGGGATCTTGTCAAGGAAATATAATTGTTTGGATGGTGATGCTTTGCTAAAATGTCTAAGTAAGAAATGGTATGAGGAATATCTATTGCTTCGTTTGAAAGTGACACAAATCACTTTTATTTTGCACTGATTTACAGAATCACACATTATGCATTAATGACTCCTCTATATGATATTAGTGCTTTTGATTTACTTCCTTATATTGACTGTATCATGTGATTACACATGTAAAAACTATGTGCTGAACTTCTAAAAAAGACAGATGAACTGGAATGTCTTAAATAGCTTTTTATTTAAAAAAAAAAGAAAAAAAAGCTCTCTTCTACATTCAGTGTAAGATACAGTATATTTCTTTAATTTAGGCATAAATTTCTCAGAAATAAAACTCTGAATCTCAGTCAGACAATGATAAGCTGACGTCTAATTTCCCATCCACTCCGCACTGCACGGGAAACAAATCAAAAGTCGAGATTGATAAAAAAGAAAATGACTGTGACACACTCCAAGGAGTCCTTTGAATATCTTAATCACAGACACACTAAAAACAAGACCCCATCATCACACCAAATAAAACATAATAATTACAAGAGGCAGGCAGGGAAGTGAAATGCAGAGAGAAAACATGTTTTTGTCATTCAGCCGGTAGTCCCTGAGACAACAGCTGTTGGATGCTGCAAATACTCCTGAAGTCTCCATAATCATGGCGTTATTGAAGTGAGGACAAAAAGGGCACTAATTGCAAGGGAGCAATCGGAACGCAATAGGTTACACACCCGGGTGATGCCGCACAATGCAAACGCTAAAGAGGGAGCTGGGGGGGGGAGAGAAAAAACGTTCTGAGCACAACAGTGCGTTGTCGCTCATTTTCAGGCAATTACCTTTCCTCGTTGTCAACAGTTTTAATAACCTCTACCATTTCCAGAAGACTTTTTTTGGTGCAGTTAAATAATTCCAGCTTTTTAATATGTAATTACTAGTGCTGGCATGCATAAATAAAAAGGTCCAGACATGTCAGTGTATTGTGGAGCACCTGCACCTCGTGGTGGGCTTTCTTTAACTGACACCTAATCATTATTCCACTTGGTGAACATCTCTGTTAGTCACCTTTAGACTATCCTGTTTGGTCATGTAAACAGTGGCTATAAATATATTGTAGGTAACCTGGAGGAGATTCTGACATGTACTCCCTTGCTGCCTCATTTCCTTTCATCCTAATTCCTTTACTTCTTACTGTACCTTACCTCAACAGGATGACATTATAACGAAGGGCGGATATTTCATGCCACAGTAGGGCTTGAGCTCATGAGTCAGTTTGCTAAATTATAACTACACTAAAATAATATAACTAATATGACTATAATAAAATAATATAAAATAAAATAATACAGTAATGCAAAGTTTAATTTCCCAAGTAACCAATGACTAATTACTCATATATGCAGAAATTGGTAAAGTAATGTTGTTACTTTTGAGAGAAGAAACTAGTAACAGTAACTATTTCAGTAACTTGCCCAACACTGGTCTCCTGCCTGAGTCGCATGGTGCGAGGGGAGACAGAGGCGCTGTGCTGCTGTCAGAGGAGCACTGACGAAGATTTCAGCATGTATGCGAATCAATTACAAAATAATATCTTTGTGTATATTTCTGTCTTTCCCCCGATGGTATGAATAAGTCACAAGATTTGTTACTAGTTACTAAATTCATTTATTAAATATTTTGGCAAAAACGTCAAAAAAGACATAATGACATAATGAAGGGGCCTATAATTAGCACAGGTGTTTTGTCACAATAATGAATCTGAACACAGACAGACAGACAATAGTACCTATATTTTAGTTTTTTGATCAAAATTATTGCTAGGGACATGTCCCTACTGTCCCTACACAAGTCTATGCCCTTGAATATGTCTCAAGTGCCAACATTAGTTGTTAGTAAAGTTGTCAAAAGTATGAAAGTATCAATAGTTTTTCAATACCACATGTTTAAAAACAATGCAATACTAATCTTTAATAGTATTGAAAGTACCAAAACTATAAGAAAAGTGTTCTAAGTGCTCATTCAAGACCTCAGTTCAGTCTTTATTGTCCTGCCTGAAATTAAGCTTGCAGCAGCACAACCAGACTGTTAATTGAGTTTTTCTGTACCAGCACTCTGTGCAAGTTGTTGAAGGGGGGAAAAAAAATCCTATATTTTTTCTTTTTGTTGTGGTATCAAAAGAGGTATCAAGTATCTTTTATTATACCAGTACTGTATAGAAGTTTAGATTTCTGGTATCGTGACAGCTTTAGTTATTAATGTCTAGAAAGGGTCATGGTTCAGTTGTAATTTTTCTTAATGAGTCAAAGGTCTGTTCTGTGAATAGGAGTTTGAGAAGCAACTTTGTGAAAGCTGAGCAGAGGGTTCATATTGTATCAATGGTCTTTTACAAAGTGGTAACCATAGTTTGAGTTTGTATTCAAGGAATAAATTCTGTTCATTTCAATGGTCTGTTCTTTGATATTTGGTGAACATGTTATGTCTGCATCCAGCAAATTTATTTCTATTCCTTGTATTTAATCCATTAGCGACTGAAGGCTGCAGAGTTAAACGCTAAGAGGACTGAAAGACCTCGACACACAACCAGAGGTCAGAACTATTACAAACGGTGCAGTTCTACCTAGGAAAATTAGATGCAGGTAACTTTTTGATTATTTTAGCTTTTTCCTCAGATGGCCTGTGTGATCAGGAACTTCTCCTTTATCCGTCGCCTTTATCTGCACCAACGTGTTAATCCCACCATGTTGACCTGGCCATTCTAAGAAGACGTACACACGCACAGCACCCTGACCTCTCTAAATAGGACACGTGTCTATCAAGCATATATGAGTTAACCATCCCCGAGGGGCTTCACCTCCTGAGCTGAGCAGCATGTGACCTCTCCCAATCCATTTTACTGCGGCACTCTGTGGCAATCAGGCTTGAATTATTAAAGTGAGCAGTGAGCAATGATCAATTCATTGCGGCCCTTGCTCGCAGACTGCCCGGCCGTACTTCAGCAGAAATGACATTGAGAACACTTGAGTATGCTTCCAGACAATGCACATAAATGTGAAATATGTCAGACCCAATATGTCAATAATCATAACTGTACAGGCTGAGGCCATGTCCAGGCTAATCCTACAGAAATGCTGTTAGATGGCTGTGGCGTGAGCAGGTTTCAGCACTGGGATACCTTACAAATGCTTTTTTGGGAGAAAGAGTGGGAGAAGTTGCAGGGCTGATAAGAGTCTAGTGTGCATCACCAACTTCTGTACTTAATTCCCTTGGAGAATACAGCCATGTTGTCCCTGTTTGAAATTTCAATTTCAGGCTGGAATAACAATTTTAGTTTGTTAATTTCACGTAAATTAGAGTTGAAATTAATGTTGAATGTTCACTGAATGAGTAAGTGTCTGTTCATGAGTCGTAAGAAATCATTAATAATCTTTTAGAAGGAATAGATGTTAATAATGGCTTAAAATGAGCAATATGTTAATGGAGTCTGGCAGGCAGTAAGACCGCCAATCACTGAACTCCAACTTCAGAGTGTGTGTTTTCAGAGCAGTGGGCTTTTGTTTTAGGACAACAGACTTAACTTTAAATCAACAGACAACCGACTGTTACAAACAGATGATCACCTTACAGTGTAGGACTGGTCAACTCTTTTTTGTAAATGTACAATGTTGCATTTGTCTTGTGCTACTGTAGCATTCCTACAGCCTGCCTGAAGCTTCCTTGCATCCAGAGAGGAGGAGGCGAGGGGAAACAACTAATTTCAACGATAAATCTATATTAAACAGGGATTCAACTTATTGAAAATACCATCAATTACCACAACTCGCTTTTTGGACTGCAATACTAATTTTTGGATGTACAATTGTTACATGTTGCTCCATTAATTGATGTCTTGAAGAAACACTGCTGAAGACTTGTAGGGCTTAGAGAGGGCATTGGCCAGAAAAAGCCAAGATTCAAAGTCAAATTGCAGCCTCTTATCTACACACAAATTAGAGACTGGAAAAACAAAAGCAAAGAAGTTGAAAGAGAGGCAAAGATTGCAGGAAAGTATGCAACTCAAGGAACCTGGAAGTAGGAGGAGGAGGGCAAGGAAAAAAAATCCAATCAAAACTTCGTGAGGAGCAGATGAGGAGCCAAGATAAACCAGTACTCAGAGCCCCCAAAACTGCAATCTCCCCTTAAGCCGGAGAGTGGCAGCTGGCAGAACAGCTGGTGAATAGGATTAATGTCAGAAGAATGAAATAAAACTCAACATATGTCCGAGCCTGAGGTGTTGGGACTGTGCGTGATTGTGCCCCCGATGGATGCCATGTGTGCATCTGGAAGGAGCTGCTGTGCTGCTCCGCTCTCTACCCCACAAGGTCACTTTTAAGAACTAGGACCATTAAATGCTTGGATAGCAAAATGAACTTTTCATTCCCTCTCCTCTCCCCTTCTCTGCTTTGAAGCATCTATTCAGGCAGCAGAGGGAGTCTATTGAGCACCGCTATCAATACAGTACACCCCACAACTCATCAGGGAAACAAACAATTGCTAATTTCATTAAATTAAAGAAAACCAAAGAGTACATGTATAAAGAACCAGACAAGGTCAAAGAGAAGTGGAGGTTTTATTAAAATGGAGCAAGAAGAAATACTTTTTTTTTTAGTGCTTTTTTTTGTGTTTTTTTTTTTTTTTTTTTTTTTTTTTTTTTTTTTACACAATTGTCTGTTTGATAATGGGCAGCTTCATAAAACTGTTTATAAAGCACATATCTCAAGTGCAACATTGGTTAATTTATTTTTTAACTAGATAACAACAGAGCAGGAAAGCAACACAGAAAGGCAGCAAGAGAGAAAAAGATGTCGCGATGTGTGTTTCGTTTACTAGAAAGAAAAAGTAGACATTACTTCTGGAATCTCAGCCGACGCTGATGAGGGATCAGCACTTGTGAAGAAGAACATTACGAGGAGAAATATGTGGACTTGATTTCAATTTATAATTTCCATTTGATGTTGGTAATCATTAGGGTCCACACACTGTAATAAATTATAATAATTTCACACAAAAATTAAATTACTGGGTACCTTGCATTGGAGAGATTTTTTGGGTACCCTGCAATTTAACTGTCAGATATAAACTTGCCTGCTAATCAATGCACAAAAACATTCACATTTATTCATCTATGTTAAATTAATAGACGTGCAAAGAAAACGTGGAGTACTGTGATCATGGCTGTTCAGTGTGATTTAGTAAATTAATGGCTGTCTGACTCTACAAGGACAAAAAGAGACTAATAGGATCCACATGAATGCATTACAATTTGCAGTGAAGCCAAGTGTCGGGTATAGACATCGAAACTTTATTTCATCATAAACACTGGACGACGGCGATGTGCTTCACAGATTGAACCATAAGATCTGACATTAAAAAAGCACAAATTACAAGAATAAGATGGGTAATATACTGTACTGGTAATGCAGCATACATACTGTAAATGTGTTGAATTTGGCTAAAGTGTCTGTGTGAAGATCCTCCAACTGTACTATACAACTGTATTCTAATTTCCAGTTCATTCCAGTAAATGACAGATTTTGAGAGAAAAATCTAAACTTGCAGCAAGGGTATTATTGATATCTGCAGTTTGGCTTTCTCATTTTCAAATAGTAATTAAAGTCATTTATTGAATCTCGCAGCCAACTTTGTTTACTGAGATGTCAGAGATTAGGATGCACACACGCTGCTTACTGGACCATAAGACCAAAGGGCACTATTTTTAGATTTCTGGGAGAAAAAGAAGATGCATGCACACAACAAAAATCTCTATTCCAAAGTTTCAAGTAGACATCTTTTTGTGGTCTTTTTTAACACTGTGTCATCAAACCAGAAGTAACATTTTTACATCTTGATCAACACAATTACTGAATAAAAAAGTTCAAAATAAAATTTTGCTCTCTGCCTTGTCACTGGATAAAGAAATGATGAAGTAACCACAGCACTTCTAAAGGTTAAGCATTCCCACTCACAGACGGTCTCCATTCATTTGCCCACAGCTAAATGTCTCAATGTGCTGTTGTTCAAGTTGGTTCAGCAACAATAGAAGCTGCATTTTTCTTTTCAGTCAGGACTTTTCCTTTCTTTTGGATACAGAGCCATACGGACTAAGACGTGCTGGGCAAGGATGGAGAAATTTGCTTCTCATGACCAACTGAGCTCATTGGTCCAGCTCACAGCGGGGAAGCTAACGGCAGGCCTACAGTATCAGCTTTGTTGAGCAAAGCGCCACCCACCCAGAAGAAGAAATGACAAAGAAGGAAAAGAGCAAGATGAGGTGTGCAAGAAAGGAAGTAAAATGATTCCCAATTTCCTTTTTCCAATATTATGCTAATTGGAACAAGAATAGCAAAAAGGCCACCCCAACAAATAATTAATCCTAATTTCAAATAATAATATCAACTAATCGATTGAATTTCATGATGTGCAATTGATGTGGTCTTAAAACATATTAACCACCTGACTGGTGCAGACTTAAAAAATGATCCTGGAGATACTTCCAAAGAGAGATGACGTTTGTCAAATAATTATAATCATTGGCACTCAGGCTTTGCAGTGCAATAAAACACATTCCTATTCGTTTCTTCTGACATCCTCATCTCATCTGCTGGCACATGTAATGTTATTGAACAAGGAGAAAGAAAAAGCATTGAGTGGGAGGAAACATCTGTTTCATCACTGCTGATTAAAGAGTCTCTTTGTTCAAGAGGCAACCATCAAAGTTTGGTGTAAGACATGCTTTCTGTTTGGGAAAAACAATGCAAATATGTTAATAGGCTGCATGTACACCAGTTGTCATGTTTGCTTGTGTCAGGGCGGATCTCTTAGCTGGATGGCTGACGTACGTCTGACTTACAAAACAAGCCCGCAATGTGCTCTGAAATCATTAGCAGGCCACAGAGGCTGTCTGTGCCCAGGGTGTGAGTTACACTCACACTATTTTGATCCTCGGTCAGATGACACCGGCTCTTTTGTCAAGTTATGTGTGGAGAATGCTTGGGAGCTGAATGCCACAGCTAGGACAGTGATACTGAGCTGGCACACAAGTCTCCCAGTGTAACCCTACAGCAGGCATTCACACACACACACACACACACAGCAGGACACATGTGCCCTCCCTCTGCACCCCATCCCATTGTGGAATAGCCCCTGTTCTCCCTATTTCTGACCACCACAGCCCCTCCCCCCTCCACTGTCCTGACTATATGAAGCCTGTCTGCATTATGTTCCTTCATGTTCCTTTTAGCTGCATTTCCCAATTCTTGGCGTCACGGCCCACTGACAGATATAGTGCCATTAATGGCTTCTGCCTTCTTATGTGTCAGTGTTTCACGATCTCTGTGCCCCTCCAAATACTGGGGTGTCACATAAAACATTCAGGCCTTTACACACTGCTGCTGATTTAATCACCCACATACAGCTCTGAGGCAAATCTATTGTTTTTTTTCTAACTGAAAATATAAACATTTCCCCAAATTGCTACTGCAAACTCAGTGACGTCACTGACGAGACATACCTACAACCAGTGCGCTGGTGTGTGAGTGTGTAAAGACAAGCAAGCCTCTGTGCAGCTCTGGCTGTGATTTGTCTCTCAGAGACACCCGTTTCCTCCTATCAAGGGGTTCCTGTGCAGCCAGTAAGCCAGGATCACAATGGGAGTTTTGTGCTGCATGGGTGCAGGGGGACACGCTCAACAGCTGAAACCCGGGAAGATGGCCCCTGGAATGCTCCACAGCAGTTGCTACTGTTGACTAATCGGAATATGAGAAGTGGGGAAGGTGATCTTGAATGCAAAGAATGGCACATTGAAGAAGCAGCTGCTTGTTTTGTCATCTGAATGACCAAGACAGCAGAAAGGGTTCCCGTTCTGAAAGGGGCAACAAAATCTATATCTTAGCTTGTGTAAAGTGAAACCTGTGTCGGCCCCCTGGCCCCTGTCGTCCTGTGGTGGACGTGCCAGTGTTATGTGAAGGCTGTGTTTTGGAACAGATAGTAAATACATAATTCAGCAGAGGACCAGGCACTCTGCGCTCCCTGTTCCCCTCATACAGCCACTCCATTTAGCCCTGGGCTCTGATCTCAGCCTGGCAGCAGAGCAACTTTGTCACTGGAGAGTAAACTGGGGTGGGAGACAAAAATCTTAGGAGGAGGGAAAAGGTTGATCTGGATCAGGTAACGGTGACAAGATGGTGGAGGAAACATGGAAAAGGGGAGAGAAAAAAGAAAGGAAGCAATGGCTGGGCAAGAAGGAGGAAGAGGATGAAGGAAGTGAGATTAGGGAGTAGTGAGGGGCAGGGTATCTTTTTTTTTTTTTGTGAAAGTTCACATGTCAGGCTGGCAGGCTGCCCGCGGCATACAGCCGAAAAATCTATTTAACGTCTGCTTCACAGGGTGACAAGAGGGTTGATTGGCAGAGAGCAGAGAGCCGCTTTTGATCATGTGTCCTAACAAGCGATTCCAGCTCATGTCTCTTCAGCCTGAACAGATCTACATTACCTATTCAAACAAAAGTGACAGACCAGAGCACTGCTCCGCTGGGCTGCTACACCACGCCACAGGCCAAGACAGAACACACACACACACACAGGAAGGCCCCCACTGACACATACAGTATATGCACACACACACACAAAACTACATTGGCCATTTGATCAAATAGATTACTTGCATCAAGATAAGTAGCCTGCTGAAATCATGTTGACAGTATAAAGAACAGATTATTAAAGGAGGTGGGAACGCGGCAGTAGCACAGGAGAAATGTTGGCGCTTGACTGATGTTTGGCCTGTGTGTGTCCTGCCAAGAGGGTCCCGGCCTCGCACTGTCCGGTAGGATGCTGCACTCAGAGGCAGCGTAGAGCTATGTGTGAAGAATGCCTCAAAATCGGCAACCAAGGCAACTGGATTTGCAGCCCTCATTGCATATGCATAGAGTCAGAGGCTCATGCTCAGATCATTATAACAAAGATTCCTATTAATTAGGTGGGATAAAGCAGAACCAGATGACATGGCAGCTGGGATGAGAGGAGAGGGGAGAAGGGAGGGAAGTGTAAGAGGAGGGGAGAAAGTGCATCAGTCTGTTTGGGGGGGAGGGAAGCAATGTATAATACAGACTGCATTATACGTACAGTAGTATACCTTTGGAAAATCTTTTAAAACTCTTCTTTAATGCTACATTTAAACTAAATAAATTTCTAAAAGATAAATCTGTCTGCGCTATTAAGCACCTGCAGCCAATTTCCAGCAAGCCTCCGTCTGTTTGGAGTCAGCAGGGGCTATGACACTGACGGGGCGACAGTGTTACAACAGAGTCAAGAGTTCATCAGTGCTAATCAGACCACAGGCTTAGAGCTGATCCTATTCTCTTCCAAAGCTTTCACCCATCCCTGAATCTCATTACATGGCCTGTTGTAATAGAGGATAATGACCTGGGGCTATACACACACAATGCTGATCACTCCCCCGCACTCAACCTACTGCACAGTCATTATACAGTGATAATACACAACCTCGCCAGGGGGATTACACTTATAAAAAGAAGAGAGGTGAGAAAGGCAGAGGGAGAGGAAGAAAGATCTAAATGATAACACAGGAACACATACAGTACACACACACATGCGTATGACCCCCATGCATCAGAACACAATTGCTTCACAGTGGCGCACCATGTTGTGCTGTTCTGTGTCACAAGTAATGGTGTGGTTACCTGCCGCTGTAATAGAGGCACTCTTTTCTCCATAGCCATTAAATATCCTTCTACCTGAGATTAAAAATGGGTCATAGTTTGGCTGAATGGTGGTAAGGCTCCCCTTGGCTGAGTTAATTAGCCATGACACCGTCAAAGGACTCCAGGTGTTGAGTAGTCTGCTTGACCACCTATGCTATCTGCTCTGATGGGTCTAAAAAGGTGTAGTATTAAGGAAAGACATCCTTTATTTCTGTGGGTTTTTTCCTTAAATTTATTTTTTTTGCTTGACTAAACATAAGCATCTGCAAACCGTGATAGACATTTTATTTCCTATAAATTCTTCCCAATAAAAGTCCCCCGTTATTTTCTTATTTAGAAGCTTTTATCATGACGCAGCAAAATGAAGAAATGTTGGGTTTTCATTTGCAGTAACTTTACACGAAGTCTATACAGCTGCAAGCAAACATGAAACAGTAAAATGAGGCAGATGCCTGAAAGTACAAATAGCAACTCAAGAGAGAAACTTAACTTCAAACAACAGAGATTCAGCTTGAAGCTACAAAAGTACTGAGAGCTGAGCACACATACTTATAAAAACACCTCTCTCTCTGCTCTCCTGCACAGTCGGGAGATGAGTCTCATCTTTCCAGTGCACATCAGAAAAAAAAAAAACCAGAAAGGCAAACTTGTTTACTGGCAAAGTGAAAAGGGTCAATCAACTATTTTTGGCAGGTTAAGCCACGTTTTTAAAAAAAAACTTAATATCCATGCCAAATTTGGTGTTAAAAAGAGATAAGTCTTAGTGTGTCTGCATACCTGTTTTTTTCTTTCATGGAAGTTGGGAAATGGTTACTGTAATAGATTATAGCTATAGATTATACATGAAAACTCTCCACTGTCGGTTTAACAGCTGTGTCAAATGTCTTCACACCACACTTGTTAACTGGCTGGATGGTGCTGGGTCACATGCAGCACTGTTTTCTCAACAGCATCCAGGAAACTGAGCCATAATGTTTTACTGTGACTTTATAAATCATAGCTATTGTAGTCAACAATGACCAAATGGTTAAGAAAGGTGGACTAAAAGGCATACTATGTAGGATTTTCCTTAAAAACAATGTATAAACTATAAAAATAATCATCGTTTATGACCCACTAGATGTGTGTGGCAGTGTCTGTATCAGCAGAGACCCTGACCTCTACCTGTCTTTTCTTATTTTCTCTTCATTTTTCTGTGTTCAGGACACTTTACAAACCCAAAGCATCTTTATTTTTGATAATCTTGAAATGAGACTCAACAGTCAACTGTCATTCTGACTCATTTATGGACAGCAACTGACAAATCCTGCATATTCTACCTTTAACTGATAAGAAACTGTAACATCAGAAGTTAGAAATGGACACAGCTCAACTGAAACAACTTAAAAATTACTAAACATGTTGGAATGAGAGCATCTAACTTTTTTTTGTTTGTTTGCTCATATCTATATGCTTTACTCACCAGACCAAAAAGAAAGAATGAGACTCCGCCTGTCCCTACATACCACTCAATAACACAAAGATAACAAATAATACATGACTGCATCCAATTCAGCAGTGGTTTCACTGGCAACAACTCAACAGGCAGACACTGAGCCCACGGAAATCCCTAAAAGCCAAGACTGCAAGCTTAAACCCAATTACCCGTCCTTGTCTTGGGGACGATCATAAAGACTCAACACACAAAGTATTTTCTGTGTTGACTTGCTCAGTATTGATTCATACTTTAGTGCATTATATAAAACTGTTCTAATTGCATGTGAATCAAATCAAGGTCACCTTGGGTTTTTATAATGGTGGCTATTTTTCTTTTTCCCCCTAATACTTTATACTGACATTTTTAACTCTTGACAAGTGCTGTCTGGAGACCTATCCATAAATAATGCATTTACAATACCTAGTAAATAAACATGGGGCACAATCGTTAGCCCTGCTGGCAACTGGGCCTAATAGAGCTTTTACAGCAAAGGTGACTATTCAGCTAAATGCGGTGCTTGCTGCTGGGAGGACATTTTCATTCATTAGCACAGTCACAAGCACTTAAAGCACTTTAAGGACCAGAAATGGAGAGGAAGGGTGGAAGGATAGAGAGGGTGAAAGGGTACAAATATATAGAGATGGAAGAATGGAGGAGAGATACCTATAATACCGACACCACGTATATTGTTATAATGTTTATGAGGCTTCATGGTCAATGAAGAAAACTGGCCAATTAATGTCTTTGAACGGAGACATACAGTATTACTAAAAGAAGGCAAATATTTGCTAAAGTATTGTCTTTACCTTCTTATTCCTACTTAAAGGAGTTACATGTCCCATCTATTTTTGCTCTTTGCTAAAATAACTGTTGAGGAAACTCTGTACCTGTCGACTTTAGCATTTTCTGGCAAAAGCTACATATAGGATCACATTTTAAGTTAACTAATGTCAGAAAAAAACTATTAACTGGCCAGCCAATGGTCGATGTAGATTGGCTAGCTAGTTAGTGAGCATTTTGCTAAGTTAAGATGTAAATATATGTCGCTTTTACAGTGGGACTTAGGAAGGGTCAATTGTATAATGTCACTGACAGTGTTAACATGATATGGTGCCCCTAATATGTCTGGAGTATGATTTCAACTGGTGGCCAATTCTTACATATAGCTACTTTAAAGATCAATTGACCAAGATCCCCTAACGTAATCCCTAACCATTCAGATAATGTATTTTTAATTTTAGTTTTTAGTTTTTACTGAAAAGGTGAGATATCAGGCTTTGATGATTCTGACACCACAACAATAAAATGAAAGTCGATTGGAATTTCATGTGTGGTTCTCAGAGCATTAAAAAAAAAAAATCACATGTAAAAGCTGAATGGCTAATAAAGACGGCCGACAGTATTGGATACCATGTTCAGCGAGTTTTCTATACCATCAATGTTAGCATCACTTTAAATGGGATTTCACATCCCATATATGAGCAATGTACTGTGTAAAAAGTGCACCACAGACCATTTGTTTTCCCAACACACTTGAGGTCACCGCGTTCATCCTCAGCCCATCAGGACAATGAACTATCTTGACCAGACAAGGAACTCCAGAGAAGAATGGGAGCAGATGGTGAAGGGTCTCTGAGGACCTCTGTGATCCCGACCAGGCAGGCACCAAAGAAGCAGAATTAGACACAACAGTTGTCATGCTTAGATAAGCGATATATTTAGCTCATCTGTTGCTTGTGCCACATTAGCGACATCATTAAGACAACAAATGGCTTCTCCAACCTTCTTCTATGTTTTTTAATAGGTTAATCCTGTCCTTTTCAGTCTCTAGCGATGTCTCTCTCCAGAAACAAAGGCATAAGATTATGATTTCTCAAAGGTTTTCGCGAGGTTTTCCTTTGGCAGTTTCTGAGAGTCCCTCTCCCTCCATTTTACAGTAATCACTGATCATCACCACTGAAGCTTCCTCAAGTGCTCTCAAGAGCAGAGTATCTCTCAGTTCCTGCAGCTTGGGGACAGCACACTGAACTTTGTGAGGCTCTTGTCTTCTGCTGTGTTCCCTGCTCGGAAACTAATTTCCTCCAACAAGGGAGTTTATTTAGGTGGTGATGATACACAGCGCATGAGGCAGACCAAGTCTCTATTATTAACAGGAGATTAAAACAGCTGTATGGCACTCTAAAGCACCCTCTCCTCCCTGCGCTAACATACGGCCCTGGATTACAAGCTGCACTTGACCATTTAAATTACTGCAACAACCAGCCTTCACCAGCTGGGGCTCATTACCATAACGCTCGCTGTCACCACAGAGAGCACTGACAATCCTGGCCTCAAAATCAACTCCGTGAGGAACAAGACACTTACAGTATGAAATATGTTCTTACCTTAAAGTAAAACAAAGAACTACTCGCAGAACTGCTTTGCCTTTTTTTTTCTACCAACCAAAATTTATCCGCTAAGCTACTAAGGGCTAACAGGACTCCCTAAAAACCCAGGGGCAGCACCTTATGTCCTGCGTCACACAGATAGCACTTTTCCACCAACATGGAACCATCTCCATTCTGGTTCACACGCCTAATTTTGAACTAGAGTATTTCCACCAAAAATAGATTTGTTCTCAACCCTAAAGGTTGGTTCCCAGCTGGGACCAAAAGATAGCAGCTTTTTCTTGGGAACCAAAGTGGGTGTGTCGTTTTTCTTTTTGTTTTGTTTTGTTTTTTGTTTGTTTGTTTGTTTTTTCATTGTGCATTCTGCAACGTCCTCTGTTGATGACATCCTTGTTTACAATAGTTCCACTCAAATTGATGGAAACACAAGCTGATTTGCTAGATGGCACCAAGGTTCCAAGAGTGTTAATGGAACCGGTTCAAGAACCAGAGCTGATTTGGTGGAAAAGGGCCCAGAGTGTTGTGTGCCTGATTCTCACTGGCTTGCATTGGGTCCTCTTGTCACTTTTTGGATAAGCTAGCAAAACCATAACCTAAAAATTTACATTAATTAACCTAATCTTTGCCTTAACCCCAAGATTAAACACACAAGGGATCTCAGACTGAACTGTAACTGCAAACAGGAATGATTTTTTTTTTTTTTTGTTACTATCGATACACATAGATACACCTGATTTTTACTCCCTGTACTGCTGGCACACCTGTAACTGTGACTAGACTTCCCTGCAGATTTTCCAATGATTTTTACCTGATGCTAGATAAATTCTTAAATTGACCATCATGACGTTATACTGGAAATATGTACAACTAAATAGAGCTAAAATATATTGACATGTGGGCGGACAAAATTATGTCCAACAACAAAAATTCTGCCAATTTCCATGTACATAGGCATGAGACAAAATATACAAATTGTAGTAAAACATGAATAGTATTTTCTGTTTGCCTTCATACTTGACATACATTAAATAAACTGATCTCATATTGCAAGCGTGTTCTCACAGAGCTCGCCGTGCACTGCTACGTCATGCAAAACCACACCCATCGGCATAAAATCCCAGGTTTTTAGGGAGTCCTATAGGCCTTCTGTCCTTGGCCCAGTGTCAAGAAGACCAATAGCAAGAAATTTGCATATTCCTAATATTCATGTCTCTTGATGTGGAAGAAAACTAGAGGTCAGAAGAAACCACCATTAACTCAGAAAAAATATGAAAACTCCTCACTGAGGCAAATGTATCTGCTGTATTGCAGAGGTATCGATTACAGTACGAATAATTAAACTTTACACATCTGGAAAAGCCTTAATTGGCCTAAAGGGTGAAAAATGCCGGCATGCTTATGTGCACCAGCATGTTTTGTATGTTTAACGTTTCAAATACATCTTGACCTTTGTTGGTCATTTCAATCCATTTCAATAATCCAAACTTTTCAGCTTTCTAAATGATCTCTAAATTACAGGTGCTCGGATGAATGAGGACTGATTGTTCTGTCTTTTATTATCTCCAAACGACACCACAAATAATCAGTCCCCGTATCAGGACGATGTGGCTAAATGATTATCTGGTGAGAGGCCTGTGATGCTCTGATGCAAAGATCACCAAACGAACACTTAAAAAAGAAGTGGCAAATTATTTTTAGGCTAACAGAGGTCTAATTTATTCGTCTGATGAAGTGCTTAAGCTAAGAGCTCCCCAGACACCAAATGAGACACATGCATTCCCAAGGGGGTTTAACATTTGATTGGATGTAGTTATATTACTACAGCCCTAATTAAGAAGGGGGATGTGTTTCAGCAGCTCTTTCAAATATTTGTTTTTCCGCCATACTCTTGATAGACTGCAGGCTGTGGGAGGGAGAGCTGAGCGGGGTAAAACAGGGTGCAGATATGACATAGACCTAACTGTCTTATCTCAGGAAAGGATTTTTGTGTGTAATTGCAGGAAAATAAAAACTCTGAAATCGTCATGGTGCGTTGAATAAAATTAATCATTTGGGCACGTGAAACAGGTAAAACCAGTAAGCAGGGCTTTGTGGGTAGCAAACTTTGATGAATACCTGCGCCGAGTGAAAAGTGTTCTGTGTAGCAAAATAAAAAGAGGTAATGTTCCTGGCGTCAGGTCAGCACTATGAGTTTTATAGTCAAAGAGTTTGCCTTGGCATGGAGGAGGACCACACTTATGCTGAGGTACATTGCCACACAGTCTTTGTCACATTGGAAGAGGTTCAGAACAAACTGGAAACACAGTAACGTCAGTATTCCCAGCGTGTGTGTGCCCGCATGAGTGTGTGGGACAGAAAGATACAAGAGAAAAGAGGCAGACAGTCAGGAAGCTAGGAACGTATAAAAAGAAAAAGGGAAAATTTGGTAAGACCAGACAAAATTGTATTTTGAAAAAAATAAAATAATAATAATCTGTTATTTGGGTGCCTGGAAATTCAGTTCCTACAATTTCTGTAATACAATTTTTTTTGGGAGGGGGGTTCTAAAACTCAAAGATTTAAGTTTGTCTAAATTATTACAACCAAACATTATTAGTTGATAATTTTTTTTCAGAACTTAAGAGTTTTAGCTGGGCTCAAAACTCAAAAAAGATTTAAGTCACCTTGAAATTTTGTGTTTTCACAACTTTTTGGTCTTGAGCGTATGTGTGTCTGCATGAGTGTGTGAAACAGAGAAATACAAGAGAAAAGAGGTGGACAGTCAGGAAGCTAGAAACATATAAAAAGAAAAAGGGAAATTTTGGGAAGATCTGGAAGAGATAAAAGGTATTCCTACACCCGTTTACCCCAAACACACACACACAGATGGAGTCATACCGTCTTGCTCTGTCTTTGTCATCTCCTCCAGCTTCTTCTGCTTCAGCGTGTCCACTACGTCTGCCAGGCTTCCTTTGCGGCGCTCTGGAGTTCCAAACGCTGATCCGCTCAGCAGGTCACTTCGCTCCCGGGCCCCCTCCTCCGGCTTGTGTGGGGAAGTGGAATTGTTCCGGAAGGAGTACAGGGAACATACTTTATTGCTGTCAGATTCCTGTAAGACAAACAAAAGTCGGGAGGGGTGGCAACAAGGGATGGGATTTGTATTAAATGATGATGAGTGTGTTTCCATGTTCTGTCAGGGCTCCATTGAGCTTTTTTGACAGTTTTTCATTCAAATGCAGTGATTGCTGGGTAGTTTTAGCGACTCAGGGGCGATTTGGCCATATCAAATGGCTCCTTCTGTGGCTTTCATATGGCAGCTTCTGTGTCTTCGACAGAGCTAGCTGCGCGGGTAAATGAGACATGACAAGTGAAAAACTGAGATGAAATGATGAGGTACACTTTCATAGGGCATATCCATAATGTGCTCAGGCTTTACTTTTCATCTGCAGAGACTACACAGAGAAACCTCCCCAACTGTAATTTCTCAAATTGCTTTTGAGTGTGCATTTGTGTTGGGGTGACTGCTGTGTAATTTGTTCATTTTCTAGTGGAGACCTATTCTCAGCTGAGTGCCTTGAGCCATCGTAAATCTGTGTCCTGTCTCAAGCTGTTGTTGTTTTTCAGTCCCACCTGTGTATGGTTTAGTATTTAACTAAGGGTCCTGTCTCTGGCTGACTGGCTGAGTGCTCCCCGTGCACAAACAGAGACATGAAGAAAACGGGGAGAAGAATGGGAGAGGGCTGGAGGGGGAGAATACTCTGCACATGGGAGTGTATAGTCAGCGGCACGCAGACCATGGCTGAGGGTTGCATCTGACAGAAGGTGGTGTTAATTATGGTTTGTGGAGTCTGAGAAAGCAGAAGGTAGCTAAGCAGCCAGGAGTTTGCAGCCTTTAACAGGGGAACACTTAGCTCTGATTTAAACTTTGGCCCTCCATAGTGAATAGAATAAACACGACACACGTCTGAATCCAACACATACTCATGGAAAAGTTAGCTTTAATCAGCAGCAGTATGATAACAGAGTGTAATACGGCAGGGTTAAATGATAGAAACATGTCTGGAGCCACTGACAATCCTAAATAAAAAGTCAGGAATGTGGTAAACTGGGCAGGAGTGTCGACAGTGCCAAATTCTCATCCCTGCGTTGCATGTCGAGCTCCAGGCAGAGTTGCAGCGGTGTGTAGGGTGGTCTGGTACCAAGCGCCAGGGTGGCACGACCTACCGGCCGACTATGCACCTCCCAGCCCTGTGTTGGATGATTATGCGGTGTGGCAGAGACAGTGGAGAGTGCTTGAGGGGAGTGGAGCAGTGCTGGGTTAATCAGCTGGCACAGGTTCAGGGCACAGCCCACACAGACGCATGGCACAGCAGTGGAGTCAGGTAATCAGCAAAGGCAACACTCTCATTCCTTTCGCCTTATGTCTTCCCCTTTTCTTTTCTTTCTATCTCTCCTTGTCGTCCTCCATTTTACCTTTCCAATCTTTTCTCTTTTGCTCATTTTGTCTAATTTCACTTTTTTTAGTTAAAAAAAAGTTCTAAACACAATTCATCCAAAAAAAACATTTACACTCCTAACAGAACAATGTATGAGTTGAGTCTATATGACACAAGATAAAGGATATAGAGGCGATAAACTAAGGCTGCCACTGCTGATTATTTTTATTGTTGATCAATCTGTTAATTATTTTCTTGATTAATCAATTAATTGTCTGGTCCATAAAGTGTTATAAAAATTGTGAGAAATGTTTATCAGTGTTTCCAAAATCCCAAGATGATGTTCACAAATGTCCTGATTTGTTCACAACTCAAAGACATTCAGTGAAATTTCATAAAGTTTTTCTGCTTTTTCTTGAAAAATGACTAAAACCCATTAATCAATTAACAAAATGGTTGGCAATCAATAGTTATAATAGTTATATAATAGTTCAAAACGAATCGATTAATTAGTTGCATGTTTGGTTTGGAGTGCTTCTCAAATTAAGTTTTCTTGAGGTGCTCTTTGGATAAGGGATACATGTGTACACAAAAATCACAAAAAAATCTCCAAGGCTCTATTTACGCTCTATTTAAAAGCAATTAAAAAGCCTTTATTGTCACACCATGGTCATGTTAGACCTTTAAACAAACACCAGCACATTTTGGCATTAAGTCATCGTTAAGGAAACAATTTAATTTCATCTAATGTGGTGATGATTTTTCCTTTACATTTTCTCCCTATTTTTTAACTGAATGAAGAATTTGTTTGTTTGTTTATTTTCTAATTTTCCATCATTTAGGACCGATATGATTTTTAATCTTTTTTTTTGTTGTTGTTGTTACCATTTTTGCACTTTGTATTATTATTCTACAGAGGTGCAACACAGTATAAATAATTTAATGTTTGAAATAGTAGTAATAAATAGTAGTATTATAGTATTTATAATTAAATTAAATATTGGTTGTTGGTATTTATATACTTGTCATCATAAAACTTAGTAAAATCCTGTTACAGATATCCTTTAATCTTCCACTAAAGACAACACGTGAGTGATCCTTTGCGTATCAATTACCTACACTGTCAGCGTACACACCCCAGCATCATGAGCAGGCTGCTACACAGGCTATTCATGTGTCTGTTAGTGTGTCTGTTAGTGTGTGTGTGTGTGTGTGTGTGTGTGTGTGTGTGTGTGTGGTGTTGTGTTGTGTTGTGTTGTGTTGTGTTGTGTTGTGTGGTGTTGTGTTGTGTTGTGTTGTGTTGTAATGCTGAGGTGTTCAGGGTCTCTGTGGCCAACTGCAGAGCTACTTCAGAGGCCCTCTGGGTCTCTTTACCACAGACCCGTCTGTCACAGACAACCACCTGCCTCCCATGTCTATAGCCCACAAGTGCCTGTGCTCTTCTTCGCTCCGCTCACATCAAAGCAGCTCCACACTCACAATGTACAGCATTTGGGGTCTGCCTGCAGATGTAGCTTATACACAACAAGAAAAACAACACCCACACACGGAGGACAAGACATGTTTCTTTAATAGCGGCAAGAATGCAGGCTAAAGGAAGCAGATAAGGCTGCATTTCCCTCCATCTGTCATGATGCAATTTTATATGGCGTGCACATTATTCAAGGGAGAGTTAGAGGTCCTCTGTTTAACCTAATAATAGCTGATGGTTTAGTGTTTGGCAGAGCAGCCTATCTGAAGATCCCAAAGGTTTCACAGCATTAGGGAACCATGGGGCTGGAGCTTGGGATAGAGTATCGGCTGAGCTTCTTTGTACAAGCCAGGAACAATGAGGGCCTGCTGAGCCTCAATCTTTAATACCCAAAAGAGGACAGTAAGACACTAACACACACTCATACTGTAAGTTTGAAATGATTCTGCTTTACTCGGTTTTCTCTCAGAAGAAACTTTTACTTCTCCATTTATGCTTCTCCAGTATTCATTTTCTTTTATTCCATTCGTACCACAGAGGTTTAGAGAGTTTAAATATCTGGTTTAGGGCTGTGACTAATGATTATTTTCATTATTGTTTAATCTGACGATTATTTCCTTGATTAATCAATTAGTGGTTTGGTCCACAAAATGGTGAAAAATGTTGGTCAATATTTCCCAAAGGCCAAGATGATGTCTTCAAATGTCTTATTTTGCCCACAACCCAAGATATTCAATTACTATCATAAAAGAGTAAAGAAACCAGAAAATATTTGCATTTAAGAAACTGGAAATGGAAAATTTAGAATTTTTTCAAATTGATTTATTGTTGCAACTATAGTCTGTTTGACTTGAAATTTTTGGTTTTATCTTCCGAGATTTTATAAGGTATATTGCCTAATTCACTCTCAATAGTACTACCAACCAATGCATCATGTAATGGATACTACAAGCAATTATATTTTTTGCATGTGTGTAGCATATTGCCATGTCTCACCATGCGCTGTTGGGCTGACACCAGGCTGTCCCAGTCGCTCTCTGGGGGTACGCTGCTGAGCGGCTGCATTTCATCTGGATGGGCTTTCCCATGGAGCAGACTGTGCAGGGGCAGCTGTGGTGTGCCATGGGCTTCAGAACTCTCCTCTTTCTCCCAAGACAAGTGCTCCTGACTCATGGCATCATCCCCATCAACCACGGAGGCAAAAGGAGACGTGGCTTGCTTGGAAGACATGACTCTGCTGTGGAGCAAGAAGAGAAGACAGAATAGAGTCAGGAATCCTGCAAGGATCGTCAACTATACATGAACAGGAATGCTGTTTCCTTGAGTATTTCATGGACGTCTGGCTATAACATTCAAGTGACTGTGCGTGGCTGTAATTGGGGTTAGAAGTGGTGCACTTGAGTGCACTGAATGCTCCACCTGACTGTCACTTGTAGCTGCTCCAGCCTGTGGAGTTTGCAGCAGGCCATGGGGTCCCTAATCCTTTGTTTAATGCAGATGGATGGCTTGATCTAGGGCTGGAACTGTGCCTGCTAGGGTTCTGGCCGAAACCCCAAGACAGTTACTCAGGCAGTAGGTCAGCCAGACAGTGGAACTAACATCCAGATAAAAAGTAAAGTAACCTCACGAATTAATAAAGTTTTTGTTGCTTCTTTCTGTAATAGTATTCTTTTTTCATTTCTGTGCTACCTGAGCAATCTCCTTTATCTTTTCACGTTGATTTGATTTGCTTTTGTCCTTCAAGCATCTTAAAATTTTCCTTGTGCGAGTCGATTTCACTCCCTCGCAGTTGAATACAAACAAAAAACCAGCCTTGTCTTCTTTTGTTTTCACTCATCAAATTAGGAAATTATTAACATTTCGGTGTGACAGTGTTCCCTTGGGCCAACAAATCCTACATAAGCAGCTTAAAAATGAAAAGCTAACAGTGGAGGACTTAATTCACAAATCTGTCACATGCTTTCATGAATATTACAGTGAAGAGTGTACTTGACATATCAGGTGCAAAGGAAACTCATGTTAATTCAAATTTTCATTTTTTTCCCCTCCCTCTTTTACAACCCAACTCTTTTTTGGTGCAGAATTTATACAACCAATTTCGCTTTTTCTCACAATTAATGAGGCCGCACTCATGCTGTGTGCTACAATGAATGAAATTAAACACTGTGCCAGCAAATGTAATTATGCATTTGGTATTAAATTAAAAAGGGGATAATATGGCCTTCCTACTGATGTGA
Organism: Lutjanus campechanus; assembly: GCA_027495735.1. Taxonomy (NCBI): domain Eukaryota; kingdom Metazoa; phylum Chordata; class Actinopteri; order Lutjaniformes; family Lutjanidae; genus Lutjanus; species Lutjanus campechanus. The sequence goes on from JAJHUR010136889.1 coordinate 96,429, forward strand.
AGTGGAGAGAAGGAGCTGGAGCATATTTAACTCCTAATCCGCTTTTCCCCGAGCTGTTGTTCTGCTTATTTTTCTCAACTACAGGACATTGACCATTAAGACCAGAATGACTACTTGCGGTTCCATCTTCTCTAGAGGATGGCTATATATGTGTGTGTGTGTGTGCATGAGGAGACGAAGAAAGGCAAACAAAGCAGTGGGGATGGGGGGGCGGGGGTTGAAGGTATGGCTCTGTGTTTGTATATGACAAAATGCTCAGTGTAGACTTCTTGTAGTACATTTGATCACTGATCACCATCTGCCCCGTTCTCCTGCTCTATCCACAGGGGTCAGTGTGACAGCACTTTAGTTCCACCCTAGCTTGCCTGGGGGTGGGGGGGTGGGGGGGGAGATTGAGAGGGAGGTGGGGGCTCTCAAGGTTGAGGCAGGCTGTGGTGCGATGGTGTCCTTGCACTTTCTGCTCAGAGTTGGGCACCACTGAGAGATAAGGAAAGATATGTTCCATTTAAGAAAGCCTTTTATGACCAAGGTTTTTGGGTCTTGGTCCTGCTCATGGAGCTGTTGAATGAGGTGTATTGTCCATGTACACACACTGTGAAACTGTTATTGTGTGTGGATTTTCTAGGAAAGATTATTTGTATAGCACCTTTCAAAAACAAAAGCAAAGTGCCCTTATAAAAGGCACTTTCCCAAATTAGGGGTACTTGTACCCCTAGGGGGACTTTGGAGTACTGCAGGAGGTACACAAGATTTTTTTGATTTAAATTTAAAAAATGGTTATGGATAATTTTTAGAATAGTTATTATATAATAATATATGATCATATATAATATAATAATAAGTTTAATAGATAATGTAAAAGTAAGTTCAATTAAACCACATTTATTATACAGTATCTCTGTTTTCAATGCAATCATTAACTACCATAAACAAGTGCTGTAAAACTTCACAGAAGAAAGCAACGAAAACAATCACATTCAGCAGGAAGCCGGTTTTGGTATTGAACAACAGATGAAAATCAAGAAAATGATTTTGTGGTTGAAACGTGGCAGTAATACAGCTGCAAACTGTGAGAAATAAGTGAAAAAGAAAGTGAAAACAGAACCAGAAAAATACTGCCAGTATCAGGAAGAGTGTGTTTTACCTCTTTATACTGGCATTTATTTTTTACAATTGTTTTGCATTGGTCACATGGTACCTCACTAAAAAAAAAAAAAAAAGATTTCAACAGGGATGCATTATTCAAAAAAGTTTGGGAACCACTCCTTTAAAGACAATTAAAAGGAAAATATGACGACTTTGGGGACAAAATCTAAATAAAATCTATAAAATAGTGATAGAAACAATAATGTAGGGCCGTGGCTGTGCAAAAGTTAGAGTGCAGTTGCAGTTCCATAATAAATAGCAAAAATGTTTGTAGTGTTGATTTGGAGTCTGTAGTTGGAGCAGACCTCAGATCTTCTGGACGTTTATTTTAGATAAATATCACAGAGAAATTAAAGGCTGTGTCAGCAAGTTTTCTTTTAACCCTCAAAAACAGTAAGCAGACCAAACTCAGAAGACTTGAGAGGTCAGGAGGGAACTAATGCCGAAGCAGATCAGACACAATTCTGTGTTGAATTATTATTCATAAATGTGCACTGGTAAGTACAAATCTCTATGCATTACTACACTCCCTGACTCTTATTCACTCACACTCTCTGGCACATAGTCACAGATCAACCAGAGCAGTGAAGGGGGACCTAAACAATGGCAGCCTTAGTTAATCTCATGTGTCTCAGCAGCTGTACAAACAAACCCAGTCAGTCAGTCAGGTAGATGGCAGGGCAGGAGTGTGAGACCCATGCCTGCTTGCCTGCCTGCCTGTCTGTCTCTCCTTCTGTCTTTTTGCCTCTGTGCCTGGATGTGTTCACGGCTGTGTCTTTAGAAGGACTCAGCCCTCAATTTTAATCAGCCATTAAATTGTTTCCTGTAATTATATCAAATAGAAAGTGATCTCAAAATTGGGCACTGTTAATTGAAAATCAAAAGTCGGAGCAAAGTTCAGAGCACGGGTATAATGGGAAGAAGAGGGGGCAGTAGTGGGGTTGCGGGGTTTGGAGGGGAAAGTGTGTGTGTGTGTGTGTGTGTGAGAGGAGGTCAGCCACATAGATTCTGATGTATTTTTTATTCATGCACCCAAAAAGCCCAAGCCTGGAGCGCAACAAGCACCTCGTCCTCAATGGAGTGTGAGAGTGAAACAAAGCACTGCTTTTGTATTACACAGTAAATCAAGTGGTATTATTTTACCACTAAAATATTCAGTCTCTCAGGCACTTTTACTTTGGTCTCCAGCCATCAGTCAAACTGCTGAGGCGTGAGCACGAGAAGGGGATAGAGAGGGGAGAGAAAAGGAGCGATGGAGACTCCATCCTCCTGTAACATGTGTCTACAGCAATCTTGTTAAAGAATGCAACAGATCTGCGGCAGGCTCCATAACAGTATTTGTCAGCAGGAGTTAATAATTTATTAGTAGTGCTGGGAGGGCTGCGCTCAGGCAGCTTAAGAGTGCAGAGAACCCCCTCTTGCCCCACCCCCACCTTCGACAAGCCCCATACAATACTACCTCATATTATTGAAAGGGAAAAAGGGGGAAGTGAGGCAGTAATTCTCTGAAAATATCTGAGGGCAACCGTACGGTGTTTTATTCCTCATATTTGGAACGGGGATCACACAGCGCTGAGATCTAAAGGGGTTTGTGTGCAATAGATCAGTGCAGACACAACAAAGATATTTGATGAGGAGCAAAATAAGGAGCAGAATTCAGCTGAATGTGGCGATGCATGTAGAATTTGATCATATTTTTGGATAGAATTGCACCATTTACAGCCGTGTTGTCCGTGCTCGCAGAATAAATCAGCAAAACAGCCCTGTTTGTATAGTGTATTCTGGTGCTGTTGAAATAACTTTACTCACATTAATAATTGAATCTGTTTCTCTGGAAAATAAGCCCAAACTGTGCTTTAACATACTAAACAGAGAAAATGTGCTGAACTGAAGAGGTGGCTCATAAATCCTTGAGTGCCTGCCCTCCCTCACGCTTGATTACACAACAACAATGGGCAACTAACAAACCAAAAGTAATCAATAAGTGCATGAAACACTGCCTTCCTCCCTGCCCACTTTCTCAAAGACAAAGCCCCTGTGACTTTGAAGACTGGAGGCAGAGACGAGGGAGGGTCAGTCAGAAAAGAGAACCGCTCTATATATAGCTGACAATATTGCGCACATTTGAAGGATTAGGACTTAAGTTCTCCAGCCGCCGTCTCATATGGCCTGGAATGCTTTGAGTCATGAATTGTTCCCTGCGATAATGTTTCATCATCGTGCAAAACAACCTCTGCTTAATTGGTGAGTATTAGAGGAGTGTTGTGCGCTGCTCATCTTAGGCGTCTTGTGACTGCAGGGCCATGTGTCCTCAGCTATCCCATTTCCTCTTTCATCGTAAAAGGGTCCGACTGACTTTCACCCACTGGATCTGCTCTGTCACACTGTTTACCTTTTATAGACAATGGTGATAAGTAACTCCACACCACCACCACCTCCCCCCCCCCACACACACCCTGACCCACCCAACATGCCCACTTGTCTCTATACTACTGTCTTGCACCTTCGAGTGTTCCCGACAGGGGAGAATGTTACACCTTCTTCATTCATGTGTTATCAGCAGACAAAAGGAGAGAAATCAAATAAATTATTAAAAATAAAAAGACAAAGTTTTTTTTTAAATGAGCTGGAAGGAGCAATCAATAACAGATGAAGGGCTTTAACCCCTGAAAATAGAGAGAACTTGCTTTTGAGTCAGCAAACAAGAATGGCATTTCTACTAAAATGAGATGACTTGTCCAGTGAATATTTCAAAGAAATAGAGCTAAGGCATTTTTTATTATAATTTTTCATGTGTAATGGTGTGCACATACAAAATATACACAGATAAATGGCGTACAAATTTACAATTAATTTATGTAAAAATTTAGAGCGGAGAAGAATTGATTAGTTGTCAGCCATTCAATTAACTGCCATCTTTTTTTAATTTTTAATAGGGATGGATTAATAGGGTCCAGATTCAGCTTACTGAATATCGTTGGTTTTGGACAAGACAAGACATTTGAAGACATTATCTTGGGTTTGGGGAAACAGTGATCAACATTTTTCACCTTTTGTGACATTAAGACTAAACAAAAAACAAGAAGATGATTGACAGATTAGTCGCTAATGAAAATGATTATTAGTAGCAGCCCTCTAAAATTTAACTACACAAATATAAGTAAAAAAAAAATGTTTATTCATATAACTAAAGGTGTATTTAGGTGTCTTAATTTGCCATTTGTCCTCAAGCTTAAGAAAAGAACACTTAGCTTATGAGGTGTCTGCTTAAGATCTCTTAATAGAACCAATTAATAAAGGTGCTGTGACTGCTCTGTTCTGTCACTTTAAGGAGCTCTTAAATATGTGTCCCAAACTAAATGTGCCCTTAAAAAAACATAGGAACTTAAATTGTGAATTTGTTTAATTAAATCAATTTCCCAAAAATGGCAGTAACCTTGAAAATATAAGTTGTAAAATCAATAGTAATCTTTTAAAGTGAAGGAGAAAAAGAAAATAGTTTGGGGGCTTTAAACTGTGTGTGTGTGGGTGTCTCTGTGAGTGTGTGCGTGTGTGTGTGTGTGAGAGAGAGAGAGAAAATCATCTGTGTGTTTCCCTTCAGGGGTTCCTCCTGTTCTAACAGGTGTCGTGGTAGGGTTCCTCTGGGTTCTTCACCTGCCATAATGAGATATTACTACCTGACAGCTCCCAGCTGGAGGAGCATTGACACGGAATCCACCGTTTAGCACAATTAAATTATCACCCTCCATTGTGATTGTGCCATGCTGTGCAGCAGCCAGGTTTCTGGATACATAATCAACTCGTAACACGGGCTGTATACCGCACACGCTTAGCCTCTTTTTCTACACACACACACAAATGCAACATGTTAAACGCTTTTAAATCCAAAATGAAAGAACTGGAGGCAGATTCCTCAGGATGTCAGTGTTTTTTACATAAATGATTCTTAGAGATTTCTCCTCCCTTTGATTGTTTATCACATTTTTGTCTGTTTTTAATGTGTCTGTGTTTAATTTATGCTGCTGACTGTCTTGCTGGTCTCCCTTGAAAAATAGATTCTCAGTGGGACTCTCCTAGTTAAATATAGGTTAGATAAAACGCAGAGTGTACATGCATGTTTGTCTATTGTATAAGTAAGGAATAATGTACAATGAGCAGGTCATTATTGTGAATTATACCATGGTCTGGGTGAATACTCGATTCTGATTGGCTGCAGGGTGTCCGTTAAAAAGTGTTATAGGACACCTAGAAAAAAAGTTCCGGTCAAATAGCCTGATTGTTCTAAATTATTGCGCTGGCTCAAACGCTAGTTTGTAACCGTGGCAACAGAAAGTCGAACATGCGTTAACATATGTTATTTCACAGTTTATTTATCACAACGGCAAGACAGTAGACAAAACATGAGTGATTTTATAGTTTCCTTTAACCTATTTGGTGAATTTGATAATTTTGAAGGCTGGGATGCAGCAGAAGAGAAAGAGAGAAGACTAACAGCTGCGGCCGACCGAGCTGCAGGTTCTGTGGCCAGAGCCGGTTACCTTGGCAACGCGTCACAATGAGAGATATTAAATAGT
>JAJHUR010136890.1:0-53396 GCA_027495735.1 Lutjanus campechanus
TGAAAACTGACCAGATTCTCTCTGCTTTTTCTGTGTCAGACCACCTGCCCGCTCAATCTGCTCTGTGCAGACTGACGCAGTGTCCATCAAAAATAGATTCTGCATGTATTTGAAGTGGAGAGACACTTCTAGTGGAATTACAAGAATTGTGTAGAATGGCAGCGATCAGCTCCGGCTGATGTGGCGCAGCTGTTACATGACGCAGCCATGCCTGGTTAAATCAAGCTGTGAGAAATGTTGAACCTGACCTGGCAAGGAGAAACGGACCCAATCAGCACTGATTTCAGAGCTGATAGCTAATAACAAGTTATTGTTCATTTATAAGTCGTCAAAACATAGTTTGTGTCTTACTTAATGTAACGTTAGTAGCCGTCTCCCCTGTGCCTGGCCGTGACGCATTTAATCCACCGTCCTCAATAAAGTTGGTAAAATACATCTGTTATTCCTCTTTTGCTGATTGAATCAGCATGGCTAATCCACTCAATCAGCTTAAAAGTTAACTTGCTGTCATGGTGATGGATGAAATACATGACTCATTTAGAAGCTTTGCAGTCTTGTTGCATCCAGCATAATAATGATAACTTCAACTGTTTGCCCTTCTGAACTACAATAACGACTGCTTGTTCACTGCCACACGCACCTCATTTGGCACTACTTTGCGGCAACAGTTGCACTTTATCAGTTTACTTACAGTTGCTTAATGTTGCAAGTTACAACACACACACACACACACACACACACACACGCACGCACGCACACACACACACACACACACACCTACACACACACACACACACATACACCACTTCCATCATGATCAGCACTGTCAGATCACGGCCAAGTCTTCTCCGATACACACGGGTATTATACATCATGTTAAACAGACCAGGGACCCGCAGAAATAGAATAGGAACCGACCCAGATCTGATTGACCGTATAAAACGTGGATCCGAACCTGTACGAGTCCAAAATCAAGTTTCGGGTCCTAGGGTTTGGGTTGACCCGTGAAAACCTCTACCAACCAAGGCTACGGACCATAATTTTTCACTTCATAAATTTTGCTTACACAGCTGACTCAAGCCACAATGATAGAGGTCAACTGAATATAGATGACCTGGATCATGTGCGGCGTTTGGATTACCTCCTCTACAGCTTCCTCCAGTGCCCTGGCCTTGGCTGCCCTCTTCGAGACCCCATTAACCTTCTTCAAGACCCCAGTGGAGTCCAGCCAAAGTACATACTGCATGTAAGAACAATACATAGGCTAACCAGCTGATGTAAGTGATTGTTGTTGCTTTCCTCTCCCCGTGTGTTTATTCCAGTATGTTTTTTGTGTCAGAGGAAAGGAGTCACGGCACTGTAGAGTTTGAAATTTCTCTGGAGCGACTAATATAATTTCATACTTCTACTTTTCTTCTCTTTCCACTGTATCCATTTTGCTGTAAACCAAGTCAAAAATCAGGGGTTTGTAAGCGTAGAGGCTTTAATGCAGAGCTCTTATGGTGTACCTGAAGGACAACCACAGTGTAAATCTTCTCCCCCGAGGAAGGAGATTCAGGATGTGGCTTTAAAGGAAAGCAGAGCTCTTCTGTGTGTGTGTGTGTGTGTGTGTGTGTGTGTGTGTGTGTGTGTGTGTGTCTGTGAAAGAGAGAGAGTGCAAGGGAGAGAGGAGAGCTTTGCACTCCAACACGCATGCATATGTGTTGGTGTGAGTGTGTGTCTGTGTGTATGTGTGTGTGGTCCTCTTAGTGAGGTGGAAAATTATTTTTAAGTTTTAGTTAAATATTTGCTTTTCCTCCAAGTTGCCAATGACGTTTTTAGAATTAAAGCAGGACTTGACACGGGTGAGACGTGTGTGAAAACGAATACTGAGAGCGGATGTTGATGTGGGATCCTATGAATGAGCAAAAAAAAAAAAAGTATTGCACAAAAGACGGGGATTCCTGAGGCTTATTTACTACATGAGAGGACAACAAATTGGAAGCAATTAAAGTCCTGTTTATTTTCATCACAGGAGTGTTTGAGCCTTGCCCCATCTTGGATTTACATTGAGAAAATACACAGACACAACTGCAGACATCACAAATGAGTAACTTGGCATCTGTGGCACTATGGCAGAGCCCAAACAAAAACCCAGGTTTGTTTAGTCAACCTGACCAATACTTTGTATTGTGGGCAACTCTGTTTAGCTGAATTTCACTGCAATACAAAGGTTAGTAAAGTCTTTCAGCCTTCCACGGAAGGTTCTCTCAGAGCTAACCTTATAGGAAATCAGTCATGGTGATGCCACAACGCATTGTGGCTTCTGTTTTCCAGTTTAACGTGGCTTCCTTCATGAAACATAAAATGTGTGGGCTTGATCTGACAGGGCACACTGCACAGCCTGTTTTGTTGAAGCGCTTGTTTTAAAAAGAGACCAGCGTGGTTTTAATTGAGCCATCGCTAAGCTAAGCTTCCCTAGTTACTGTTGCTAGGCCTGTCAAGCTTCCCACTCTCACACTGGACAGATGTCGTTTACACTGATGAAGGCTAGATGGCTGAAAACATCTGGTGTGATTTTCTGCCCGACACAATCAAGTTAGAGTCTTGTTGGATATTAGTCCTGAGTGTGACCCTCTTTTCTCCACACAGCTGTGGCAGATTTAAAATCGAAATTGTGAGTAACTGTTGAAACATGAGGTCTTCACTTACACAGAGAGGCAGACAGAAGCAGCCTCTCATTTCTGGCTGACAACTGTGCATTTTGTCGTCGAAAATTATGACTTTCAGTTTTCATAAGTGTAGCTGGCTAATGTAAGTTAATGCTAATGCTTGAACTCGTTGAGAAGTCTGTCCTCAGCAACTTTTTAATGTTTCCATCAGACACATTTTAAACGATAACTCTGTGAACATGTATAAAACAAACACGAAGTTACTTAACAGCTGCGTACATCATATAACATTAATACTAAAAGAATGAGGATGAAGCTAGCTTACACCCCAACAAACATTGGTTGGAAGGTGAAATATGAAACGTATATAAATATGATAGATGACAGAAATTAATGTGAACACAGAGATTAGAGTGCAGCAGACTTTGAGACGATCACCCAACATCCATTCCCCACATGTGTGCTCTTGTGTTTTAAGTTTTTGCTACACTACAAAAAAGACGCCACCGTCCACACACAGAGCCTCCTGCACACTGCTCCAACACGGAGAGTCATGCTAAACACACGTGTGTTTTGTTTTGTCTCAAAGTGGCTACTGCTGGCAATTTGCTTTATAGTTGGGTCACCATTTTTCAAATATTTAATAAGCTTCTCTTGTACAATACATTGTCACTGGAGTAGAGTTACTCAGCACCCATGTCCACTAACAGAAGCAATCCGGTAACACGTAAGATGTCTGTCACATGGCCAGTAGGAAAATGTAGATATGTAGTGCTGAAGAACTGGGAAAATCTTACTCACCAGTGGGTAGATTTATAGGCTACACTGAACAATGTGTAATACCATTTAAAATGTTTCCTCAGGATTTTGGCCGGCTTCAAAAAAGTAAAGCTGTCTTCACGGCCATCACTGGACTGCCTCGTGCTGGCCGAGTTGGCTTACAGCTGTGACGCAAGTCGAGTGTCATAAAAACTGTTTGATGTTGTTATCCAGTTTACTCAGAATCCCAGACAAAGCAGCGTGCAAATATGTATTTGTCAGACAGAACAGTGGTGCCAGTGAGGGGTGCAGTGGGGGGTAAAACCCAGCCAGCTCTCTGTTTTATTTACCGAAAGTTTACCCACTTTCATATTTACTACTACACTCCTTGCACTGATATACAGTACCTTGATTTACCACAAACAAACTGGGTTGGCATTGAGTGAGCGGAAGTTTTATAATTATGATAGGTTGATTAATCATCATACATACCAAGCTATTGTTCAGAAACTAGACCTTCAGCTAATGTTTGACTCATCTTAGTCTCAGTGTCTCAATAGTGTTTTTTTCTGGCAGAAAAGTGCTGGGAAGTTTTGAGATGAAGCATATGTGCGGTGAGAAAAAAAAACTAACTGCACATGGATTTGGTATTATGAAGCTGGCTAAGCAGCTAACACTAGATTAAGACCGAGTTGACAACACAGTTAACAACAAGTTTACAACTAGTAGGTTAATGAAAGCTCATCAGTCACATTCAAAATGCTTTATTGACATGACATAACAATGTACATATTGCAAAAGCAAAGCATTTCTGAAAATTCTACAACATATACAAGACACATTGAACACTCACCAGCAACATTAAGTGCCTGGATGATCTACTCCTACAAGTGAACGTCTCTGTCTCTGTTACGGTAGTTTCTGTCTGACATACAAGACACAGACAGAACAAGCGTCTCCATTTTCTTGGTTACCAGGATGACAAGTCTCCATCTAGTGTTTGTTCGCCTGAAAAGTAAGGGATTAAATATCCAAAACAATAATCATATTGCAATTATAGATCCAAGCAAACTAACTGTATTACATGGCTTGGCTATCTTATGGGGGGCCACTTCAGCTGCTACTCAAAAAGCTAAACAAAGGATAGAGGATGAGGCAGAGGGAGGGAGGCATGTATTCCACAGGCAGAGGTACTGCCATTATTTTTGGTTTGTCCGGGCACTTTGGGAGAAAATATGCAGTGATTGAATCTAATTTGAAGGCTCCACTCTAGACTTCGTTAGCACCACAGCCGACATCAGGACAGCTAACAACAAAAGCTCCCTGGGTGGAACAGTTCACTGAATCAGCAGTTCAACTTTGGCTGCCAACAAGGTACACAAGTGACAAAATAATATAACAAGTAATAGAACTAATTATTTTTAATGCCAACTGAAGTATAACTTTTGAAGAAGAAATAAATTTACTACACGCCCTGAGTAACTTGCCCAACATTGGTGAAAACTCCAGCACCTTTCTGGAAAGTTGCGAGATTTTTAACAAGAAGCACTCCTGCGTTTACGCTCTCTCCTCATCAGAAACAACTGTAAAAATATACTTGCGATCAGGGAAAAAAAGCTATATGAGCACAAGCCCTTAGCTTTAACAGGTTAACAGTTCGCTTCTTAATCTGCTTTTGCAAAACGGAAGAAAATTCAGGAGAAAACAACTGTGTATAACTCTGACGGCAATACAAAGCATTGTATTGAGGAGTTCTCTCTCAGCGAGCTAGCTTTTCAGAAGTCAGAAGTCCAAATGCAAAGAATACTTTGATACCAGGAATCTCAGCATCATCATTAGTTGTTTTCAGTGTGAGAAGCACAAGAATCGTCAGCAGATGTTATAATTTGAGTTAGTTTTGAGACGTGATCTTATTGCCTTTATGAATGTCCTCTAAACGGAAACCCTTAGTTTGGGACATGATGCCTTTTACAAGAAATCCTCAAAAAATACTTCTTTTGAATATGGCCCCTGAGTTGTTCACATTATTTAGAAACTATTTAAAAAAATATGTGGTTTTGGAATGTAGCAAAAGAGGTTGAAATGTTTGTTTCAAACTTTATAATGACTTAAGAGTTGTTGGCGATTACAGTGTGTTTCCACAGTTTTTCCTGTTTCAAGCTGCACAACAGTCTTGGCGCTGTCACATTGTGAGGAATGAGTGCTGTTTAGCCAGTGCCATTGGTTCATATGTTCAATTAAGAATGGTGGTTCGTCAGACTGCTGTATATAATTATCTTAAAAAACAGAGAGGTGGTACTCTTTGACCGCAACAGAAATGCCAATGTGGTGCAGAATGGTGAGATAGGGATGTCAAATCTATCTTACACGCACTGCACTTTCTTAATGAACTGTTATTGATCTAAATGCCATATAACTTCAAATTTTTATTACACATATCAGTCACTTTGTCCCCAGACACGTGCATCTTTACTTTTTCACTCCCCTTACCATTTTAATTCCCAAATACAGAGAACAACATCGTCTTAGCCAGCTGAGCTTTGCACCAGTTAATCAGTGACTTTCTTCCGTGGGGTGAAATCTTTGCCTGAATAGGCAGTGACCTATCAACATGGAATATGTTTGATTAATGCAGCAGCCCAAGTTCATTTACACATGGATACACAAAATAGTCTACATGTCTATAAATCAACAAACTTCGAAGTAAAGCTAATGCACAATCAAACCTAATCAATGGACACATCTCGCGTATGTGCTCAAACACTGTAGACACAATACCTCCAATCAAGAGAGAGAAAGTCAAAGGAAAGGAAATATTGTGGGAACTTCACTACTAATCTCTTTTAAACTGTTATTTTTTCGGCTCTATTGGTGAAACATGTATCACCTATGATAGAATTACACTCATATTTGCATCGGAAAAGGAAGCATGAGGTTTGGATTAAGAGCAACAGACCCTGAGACAATCAACAAATGCAGTGCGCATCTTTCAAACAAACACTTGAGGCTGCTCCTGGCTAATGTCCGGTCAGGAAAAATGAAACGGACAGAATGAGACCCAGACTGACTAAGCAACGGGAAATCAGAGACTTTTTGTACTCACAGAGAGAGACCTGCTGCACAACATACTGGATCGGGCTGTTGAACCTGAGGGGCAGATTCTGCTGTGAGCGGAAAGGACACAACACACAAGACAGGGCAGGACGAGGCGAGGCGGACTCTGTGTTCTCACACTTCATGCAGAAATTCAGTCACAGCTGATGGACAGTGTTTCCCAGATGTTGAAGTTTTGATGTGAAAATGTTGACCATATTATCATCACCATCTTGTTGCTGCTGTTTACATCCATTCATTCAAGGGTGAGATCCTGCAGGTCAGGTGTTTGTTTCTCAGTTGCAAGCTTTTTTCCTTCATCAGGCAATGTTAAATATCTTTTTCAAGTAAGAAATATTACTGTAATACTGACTGCCGATGTGCTAAAAAGTGCTAGCAGGGAAAGGGCAAGACCTGACACCTGAGCTAAGCACAGTCAAACTGTTGAAAAAAAAGTCTTTAAAACTGTAGGTAATATACACATGCCGTCAGTAGTCCTTTTAACCAGATGATACTGGTATTTAAAAAGTGGTAGCCATCACTACAGGACAAAACAGACAAACCAGTTCTGACTGTAATTATAAAACAAATTGTGAATAATGAAAATTTTAAATCAAATCCATGAAAAAGGGAATTATAAATATGAAGAAAGGATCAATAGATACTACTAATCATGTAAAACATTTCTTTTTAGCTTTAATATTACTATGGACCCATCAGTCACAGTGTTTTGAGCTTTTTTACTGTCTGCATGTCACCAACGTTAACTGATGGATTAAAGGTATTCAAACTTTTCAACACCGGCAGTGGCCACCCTTCCCAACTGAAAATGATCCTACAGTAAACTCTAAAAATCTGGTACACTACTGCACTTTGAAAATGATGCGCTAATGCATTCCTCACAACTCAGCATCCGGCCCCACGGAGGCGCATAGTCAAGAATAATTACCACAGTGTGCATAATAAGGACGTGTGATAAATTATGGGTGATCTATCACTCATCAGCTGATTGCCTTGCCTTGATTGAACCGAACTTGATTCAGAGTTCATCTGGAATGATTCATCAAGGAAGTGAGGTATACAGATTCACAGAACTAATAATAAGGCACCACTGGCAGTCAGTTCCCAAGTATCTTGTCAATATTTACTATATTGTTGTTGATTAAGAGTTCCTAGTTACATTATTGTAAATTCACCTATAATATGAGGTAAAAGTAAAATTAGAGTAAAATCCAATTTCCCACGACTCCTTTTATTGTCCATGATGATGTTTCCAAATCAAAATCATCCCACCTCCTTCATTTCCATCATGTACTTCAACGCAGGTGTCAAGGTATTTTATTATCATCAAGATAATAATCAGTGAAAGCAGACAAGAGCAAAAGCCACCAGTCTGCAGTCCATGAATACGTGATGTTTGGGAAAACAACTCAGATCCCTTCGGCAAAAATGCTTTCCAGATACACTTCACTGGCCTTCCCTCCCCGAAATCCCCACCTGCGAGGAGAGGTACCAACATCTTCTCTGCCTACCTACTGCCAAAGACTCCCTGGCTCCTCATTCCAGCGCATCTCTCAGCACTGACTCTCTTATCCTCCTCTATCCTCTGCCAGAAAAGCACCTGAGGGCCTGCACTCCTCCGCAGGTATTTCTGCTGAAAGCTATAATAAATCATTTGCCTTTTGTGTCTCGGCTTTCTGCCTATTTTGCTAATGTGTTTTCTCTCTTCCATCCTGGTCTTGGAGTTGAAAGAGGCCTACTTTAAATAGGTGCAGGAGTGTGCTAAGACAGATCCAGTGCTTGCAAGTGATTCTTACTCCTTGTCATCACTCCAATGCCCCATTTCCCCAGGCTGAATAGCACAGGAAGCATAGTGCTGGAAACACATTGTGACAACTAACAGGTAAAGGAGAGGAAGAGGAGGGGGAAAAGAATAGGCTTTTGTCAAAATGTAGTAATTGAATATTTGATTCATAGTCCTATGTTGACTTTTGTTGCTGTCCACAAGTGTTTTGACCGTAGCTCTATATCAAATGCCAGTGACTTTGGTTGTGGTGAAGTGACTCTGCAGGGAAGAAAGCATAGTGTTTATTCAAGGGGGAGAATTTCACATTTTGACCAAATTGACTCTGTATAGAGAACAGCTCAGCAGGCCATGTAAATATCAAAAAAGGTTTAATGAAACCAAGAGGGATGACAGTTTCCAAAGTACATATTATCTATGGAGAGGTCACAGCGGGAAAGCGGCCCGCCATCCGTCTGCATTGCTTTTGGTGGCCAGAGAGTCATGAGCGATCATTGGAATTTTTTGGTCAGAGCTTCGCGTTTGAGCCCAAGCCTTCCTGACAACCCCTTCCTCACTGTGTCATCCCCCTGTGTATACACTGACAGAGACACATGCACACGTGTACAAACACTTACACGTGAACACACAAAAACACACACACACACATGCACGCTCTGCCGTGCAGCTCAGTGGCTTGGAGCTCTTGCAAAGTTCCTAAATCCGCCTCCTGCATTCTGGGTCGGTGGGAGCGGACTTCCTGAAAACAATGGAATGGACTAATCTGCGGATTTGCCAGTGGATTTGATAAAGGCCTATGTTCTAAGCCAAAGTTTCTCTGACCTCTTGTTAAAAACTTCTCATCTCTCCCTGCCCATCCCTCCCACCCTTGTTCTTTTTGTGAATAGGGCGGGAGTGGATTACCAGAGGTGCTGTGTCTCTAATTAAACTCTTCTCTCTGTTGTATCCCCCCTTACTTCTATCCCTCCGTCTCCGACAATCCTCACATTCTCTCTTTCTTTTGGCATCTTGGCACAACCATTTGTTATAAAGAAAAGGCTCATGCTGATGACTCCCAACAGGAGTAAGGCGTAGCGGTGTCGGGGTCACAAGTCAAAGGTCAATCCTCAGAGGTCAGGCGGAGGTTAATAAGGTGTTTTGTCACTTGAAGAAATGTCTAATCTCCCTGAGACTCAAAAGGATGCATCTTTCCTTTGGCAAACCCCCTCCTCACTCTCCTTCTAACCTTTTCTTTCATGTCCGCTCCTCTTTGTAGTCCACCCTTTGTAGTCCATTTCAACAAGGCAAAACTTTCCAAAGCCATGGTTTGTCCAGGATTAATTTACGGCAACATTTCCTAAATCCCTTCTTTCTTTCTATCTGCTCATCATCTTTCATGGAAAGCTGTCCTTCGCCAGCCTGTTTGAATTGCTAACCAGTTGATTCCCGTGAAACAATTAAAATTCCAGCCTTTGGCCCTCGCTCTTTGAGCTGTCTCGAGGCACGGAGCTCAGTCGGGCACAGATGCAACTTTGCTGACAGGAGCCCACTTGATGAGGGTATTATTTTAATGGAAAGGAGTTGCCTATTCATTATGTGCATGTGGCCATCACTGAGACACAAAGCATAGATAATGACAGGAACCAAAAGCTGGCGGGGCGCCAGGTCTGCTAGAAGCATTGCCCACTCGCCAATCTACAGTGCCAGTGACTCAACCAGACAGCTGCAGACAATAAAGTGGAAAACTAGCCTCCTTTATGGTTTTTACTGAGCTCACAAACATCACATTTTCATATCCACTGTCACTCATTAGACATGTCATATATTTGACAATTTGATACAATATTATTTCACTCCGGGACCTGGAGTAGAGCAGCAGCCCACTGCTGGCTCTTTTCACAGTCTTTCCCAGAAATAGATGCTGCTGTGCTGAGGACAGACTGGAGCTGAAACTGCAGAATGCATTTGGCATTCTTACGCCCATGTTTCCTGTTTACTGTATTATTTTCTCATGTGGTGCTTGCTTCCTTATGGGTGGGCGGCAGTATCTTTGGATGCCTATCTGCGTGCATGTGTGCAAGTGTGAGTGCTCGCTTCAAAGCATCATCTCTAGGAATTAATCCTCACACTCAATAGATACTATTTCTAACAACTGTGTTAACATTCCATGAAAACTGCTCACAGAAACTTATCAGTGCAACACATGTTAGTGTGAAATGTGTGTTTGTGAAATATGCTTGGCTACTCCTATGAGGAAACCCACAACATTAGGTCAAGGCCATGTGGTGTGTTGTGCCACTGATGGTGAAGAATGTGACATATTGAGGACAAACAGGCTTTTCCACAAACAAAAATATGGGGAAAGCCCACATTCGTGTTTTCCAGTTGTTTGTGAAAGAACCACACTGTTATTGTTTTCCTGTCAATTTGAATTACAGTAGTGTGAGAGGACTTTTTGGCCTTTTCTATAATTGTCCATTTCTCTGTGAAAGGAATCCCCGGACACTGTCGGACTTTGCTGAGGGAGTTTTTCATTGAGTGACTTATGATTGTCTATAATGATTTTGGTTTCCAAAGAAGAATATGTTTTTGCAGTTTTAGACATTTCTGCGTAATGCAATTTTGTATGCAACATTACAACATTATAATAAAAGGCACTTTAGGGCAGTACAAATAGTTGTAAGTATCAATTTGAAATATATACCACAGATGCCTTGTGATTTGTCTGTATTTTCTGTAACGAGGCAAGAAAATTTCTTCTGGGATGAATATTTTTATGTTACAGAAATTGTTCATTGTGCCTCATTGTAGACACATAAAAGTTAATTGTATCCCATGCACAGACCACCATGAGATCTATAAAAAAAAATCTGCAAAGATCCCTTGCTAAGCATATATTTTTCCTACATAAATGTTCTGTATTAAGTCGACTTTTGTCTATGTCCCTCTTATAGGTGCTGGAGTACTTTCATAATGCTATATCTATTTTTGTTCAGAGGATGACTTATGAGGATGGTTTATGATATTTCCATGATTAAAATAGTTTCCCCTCTGTGAAATATCTATGACTAATGCAATGATGAATAGTAGGCACTAGTGTTTTTACATAATCATTGAACTGGCAGACATAGATTGGGAGCAGTGGACACTTTAAAGGCCTAATATGCAACATTTTCCAAAGAAACAAAGCAAAAACAATGTATAGACTCATAAATAATCACTTTCAATCATCACTTACTGTATGACTTACTACAAGTCTGCTGAGACCCTGTCCTTTGCCTGTATTTTCTTACTTTCTCATGTGTGCTCGGGATACTTTACCGACCCAAAAGGTCAGCATTTATGTCCTGGGAATTAGACTCAACAATTAATTATCATGCGTTTGTGAACACCTCAGACAAATCCTTCTGATTCTATCTTTTATCTTGAATATCTCCATAATTTTGGTCAAGAAAAGTCACATTTAGCATTTTTACTGTTTGTTGAGACAGACACAGTGGAGTATGGAATACGGAGAGAACCACTTCTCAGGTGCGACAGCAGTTGTCTAAGGATTGATCAGGAACATGAGAATAGCTTTATTAGAAAATAAAAAACCAAAACTGGTGTAGTGGTGGGACCAGAGACTGTATACATACTGGACGTAGCTACTGGGTCTGAAAAGTGAAGCCAATACAGAACTCTACATTCTCTATAATGACCAGCAGGGGGCAAAAAGAAATTCAATTTTATGTAAGTTTATGATAAAAGTACACTACTTCTCACTTGATTAATGACTACAGTAAACAGTCGACTAATGAGATTAAGGTCTCGATTGCTGGTGTCAAGTCTTCTTCAATACAGTTCATTTTGTAAATTATGGTCCCATTTAGAGTAAAATAGATCTATTTTTATCTACAGAAGGGTATGCTCTGGGGCATGGCTAACTGGCAAGTCGCTCCGATGGTTTGTCCTCAGGCTCATAGTCATGTCTAATCAGCATAAAGGCACACCAATGTGTGTACTCCCCAGCTCCATGTATTTTGGATATACTCCCACTGAAATTCGTAAGCCTGCAAACACTGCAGACTCCTGATTGGTCTGAATAGTGTAGCATAGCGTGTAACTTTAGCAAGAGTGAGAGAGTGGGTGGCAGACTGATTACTGTCTGTCGATTGCCGTCCAAGTTGTCGGTCTGGCAGTAAATGTACCGTGTAGGTTAGTCAGTGAATAAAAGCAAACATAAATGTGAGGCTGCAGCGAGGTGGTGTGATGTTTCCCAACAGCAGCAGTAGGGTTGCTGTGATGGTCAGCTGCACCTATTTGAGTGAGTATGGTCCGCAGAGTAGTAAAGTTGACTTGAGCTGTTTCACACAAATACGGAACTATATACCGTATACCCTGGGTTAAATATCAGGAAGTGCATGAAGGATTGAAACAAAACAGCCCAAGCCAACATCACAGTGGGTTTAAACTAGGGCAGGCCAGAAGGGTTTTTTTTTTCATCAGGTGCGGAAAAATGCCAGTGAAAGAGATCATCAATGTTGTTTTGGGGATTCTTGTTTTGTTTGACCCATTTCTCAGCTACAGCCAAAAAATCAAGTTCTGCTTGATACAAAGTGACAGAAGCTTTCATCATATATGTAGTCTGTCTCTGGTTGACACAGTGGCAGTCCAGGGCTCACAAAGCCCTGGTCATGACCATCTACACATTTTCAGTGATATTTTCAGCCTCAAAACAGCATTAAACAGCTAACCCCAACAGTACATGTTTTATCCAGTGACAAAATGTTAATGATGTACTGTAGTACCACAGATTCTTACACAATACGATGTGGTTTTCTTTCTGAACGCTCTGTATCATTTGGCAAAAAAACCTTTAATAACGTCTGTTTTTCCCTGAATTTGCGCAACTATTTTTAATACCATTGAAAATTCTTTTTATCCTGACAGAGTGTCTGAATGTCAGCCAGTTGTAAAATACTCAGCGGTGGCAGTCAGTGAATCCTTTGCACATCCTGAATTGCATGTTTAGAGTGTAACGTATAGAGCTCCTTGCCCCTTACAGTCAGCGGTGGGATGGTTGTTCTTCACTGACGTACTATGTGTGGTCAGTTATTTCAACGGTGGGTTACAGCTGCTCTGCTTTTGCCGTGGCTCCCAGGCTTCTTGCGCGTCCTGCGGTTTGGTATCACCCAAAGGTGTCTGATGCATTTGGCTGTCGTGCTCGGGTGGCCTGTCCTGTGGTTGCCCTCTGTTTAGGTTTCTGCTTCATGCTCAGATTAGCAGCTATCTCCACTGGGCTCTGGCTTTTCCTGGAAGCTGGCTCATTCATTGAGTATTTGCTTATGTTTCAGTGTGAACTGGCACACTCTTCCGCGTTCCAGATAGCCTCCGCTCTGAATGGTTCAGCTCCACGCCAGGGGCCATTGTGTACTCCTCTAAATCTCCAACTATTGATTTACCATTTCAACTACGGACAGCACAGCCACTTAAACCTGTATCTGATCTCTTAGAACATAAACAAATTTCTAAATCACATAATCAAGCATAATAACATACTCTACTTGGTACACAGATTATTTTGTTTATAAATGTAAATTGTACACTCTTAGAAATAAAGGTTCCAAAAGGGTTCTTCCTGAAAGGCTGACGTACCCAGAACCTTTTGCTTCTAAAGAAGCTTTTTCATCCAAAAATCACTTTTCCGAAGGATTTAAGGATTACTGAAATCCTTCAAGAGCTCTTTCGTCAATTGATCTTTGTCTCATAATTTGAAAGGGTTCTTCGTAGAACCCCCTGGGTGGGTTCTACATAAAACCCTGCTAATATAAAAAAGGTTTTTGGTAGAACCCCCTTTGTTGGTTCTTGTTGGCACCCTTAGATTCTGGATAGACTCCACTAAGAACCCTTTTAATCCAAGGAACACGTTTAGGAAGAAAGAGTTCTCAAAGGATTATTGAAATCCTTGAAGAACTCTTTCATCAAGGGTTCTTTATACCATAACATAAAAGGATTCTTGGTAGAATCCCCTGGGTGGGTTCTAGATAAAACCCTTGGAATATACTGTAAAGGGGTTCTTGCTAGAACTTCCTGGGTTGCTTAGCACCCTTAAAAAGTGGAAAAACTCTGGATAGAACCACCACTACACTGTAGAAGGGTTCCCCACTAGAACCTCCCATAGGGAGTTCTAGATGAAAACTTTCACAGATGGTTCTAGGTGAAACCCTTTATGTTGGGATCTAGGTAGAACTCTGAATGGGTTCCAAGTGGAACCTTTATAGAAAGAACCAAAAAGTGTTGCTGTTAGGTTAGGGGACAAGCAAAAGAACGTGTCATGGTTCTAGTCAGTACCTTTATTTCTAGAGTGTACATTTTTGGTCAGTACGTGAGTGTGAGCTCTGTTATGTGTCTGGACAACTGGCTGTTTATGCCGTCCTGTTTGTACACATCTTATTGTGTCTATATGGCATTTGTTGTGTCTGTGGGAGACTTGTGCAGTTTTTATTATCAATATATCTTATTGCATATGATTGCGTAGAGAACAATCTCCAGGAATAATGAGGAATGCCAGGCTCAGGGCTCGCAGCTCCGCATGAGATGAAGCAATATCAGTTGCACTGCCAGACTCGAGTTAGCGATACCCCTCCGGAGGTTTCACCACACAACTCAAACATGATCAATCCCAATAAAGCTGTCACATAGCACATAAAGATTCTTCCTCACGGCCTGCTCATCTCTCCAGAAGCATTTTGTCAAAGATCGGTGACATCTCTCTTTTATGATGCTCGTAAGGTTATTCCTTTGCTAATGAGTGTATCTGGTTGCCCTGAACTGCAGCGAACAAATTAGCGGAGATGATTACACTGCCTTTTTGCAAACTTTATCTGCTAATCTCTTGTTCTCTCGGTTTCATTTACCCTCTCCCTCTCTGTCTGCTTGGTGGGAATACATCATTGTCTCAGCAGCTAGTGTGTTTCAGTCTCTCTTTGAGTGATAAGTAGAACCCCTGAGACGTGCCAAGTGCTGTTTCCCAGAGGTTTACCAAAGGACGTCGCAGCACCTCTCTCGCTCTCGTTGCTTTCATTGTGCTTATTTGCATTCATGATTAGTCTTGCTCTACTGGAAGTGTGGCCTCATCCCCACGGCATGAGTCCAGGGCCTTTGTTAGACTTCTTATAATAAATGCAAAGCCTGGCTTTCTTGATTGGCTCTATCATTGTCTCGTTAGCTGCTCTGTGGTTTCCTCAGTTTAGACTTGGAAACAGAGATGCAGAGGCTGCTATTCCTCTTCTCCAGGCTGGGATAGATAGATGGAGAAGCAGATAGCTGTAGATAGGTGAGCGGATACAGTTGCACAGATTTTAGTTACAAAATATGAGCTTCCAGTCAAGCAAGACTACAGTTGGGTATTCTTGGAAATTTTCCAAACACCAGTTCTGATCAATCACATTCGATACTGTTCTCCAACAGTATTTCAATGACATGTTTTATGTCACTGAAAAAAGCAGATTTACTGAGAGAGAAAGAGATACAAAAGAGGATGTGGGTGAGGCAGTTGCCTGGCAGAGGTAGGGGGGGTGCGATCACAGCGGCGGCCCAAGCCCTGTCATTCTCACGAGAGCGCTGCTGGTTTAGATTTGGAAGCTGGGGCAAAGTGCCAGGGGCTCTTTTCACCGGGGATGAGCCACTAATCTGAGTTTGTGTCCCACTGATGGGGCTTCCTGACCAGTTGAGGATGTTGTCATCATTGGTTAATGTTGAACTTGCTCATGGGGGGTCACATGAGCCGCTGCCAAGCAGCCACTGCAGGCAGGCCCGGGGGAAGGAGGGGAGAGGGGAGACTGGTAATGTGCTGGTGATGCTAGTGAGGTGTGTGGTCTGGGCACTGGCATTTTCCATTCTGTCTCATTTATGTTGTATAGAAACTGAGTTATTTTTATTTGATCTTTTTTTAATAGTTTTTTCCCTCACTGTTGTTTAGCCATTAACTTAATTGTTGAGTACATATATAACAATGATTTGTGGTTCTTAGTGTTTTACTGCACATTTCATAGGGTCTTTATTGAGGAGTCAGTCAAGTCAGGGTTAAGTTGTCATTTGTAATTCTGAATTCACATGAACTTTCCAAAGTTGAGAAACCAATGTATTAAAACAATTAAATCAGAAACTTTGACCTGCAGTAATATTAGAACTTTTACAATATACTAAATGAGCTAGAACTTTTTTGGGTGGATCGCGTCATTACAATAGTTATCAGAAAACAATAAATTTTATGTGCTCAAGGCTCAAGTGGCTTAATTAACAGCACGGTAACCAGAAGGTGACAAAGTGCTCAGCCAAAGTTACCATCAGTTCTGTCCTCTCACTACTTTTTCACCCAAGATACAAGTTATGTCAAAAAAAACAGCCACATTTAAAACATCACTCAGATTGAAAAGTCCAATGCACAAAAATGTATGTATTTGTCTAATCCATATCAATTTACATTTACATTGAGAAGGACAAGTGTTGTGAGTTTTCTCTTGACCTTGAACAAAATAATCTTGGCAAGGGCCTCCTTCTAGTCCTTTCTGAGGAAGACCGTAAGGTGTGCTGCGCCAAAATATTTTGATATTACACTGACTTCTAATAGGCTGAATGGTGCCTCTGTCGTCCCCGATTTGCGCCACATACTCAATTTCTTGCACTATGTAACTTACACTATGTAACTATGTAATGCTGGTGTGTAATACTGAAAGTCACACAACTCCAAATATGTCACTGACATGGGGTAAACTGGACTCTATTTTATGGAGAAAAAGTTTTCTAGTTTTCTGTCAGATGTGCTCTGGCTGCTCTGCATTTCCAGATGGCTAAAGCAACTACTCACTGCTGCTAACTGTGTCTTAGCTGCCATCAGCTAGTTAGCTCAGTTAGCTGGACTAGGAGCTCATCAGAGTAACAGGGGACTGCCACAGGAGTTTTGGACTGCCGGGAGGAGGAGGCTTTCAAGCTAAAAGTTACAGTATTGTTGGTGACAGACACTGAGCTGGCCATCTTCCTGTTGGACTAGTTAGTAATTTTTGCTGTCTTGCTGTGCCTTGTGTTGTTGCACTTGCTTGAAGGTTGGCTGTTAATAGAGTTGTCAACTTGTTAGTTTTTGATCAGAATTGAATCATAGCAAATGCACCTGTACAACTGTCCATACAACAGCAGTATATAAGTGAATTGCACACAATGCAATATGCAACAGATATTTATTCTCTGCATTCTTATATAATTTTAGTTACCAACATCATCTCCCAGTTATAGGCTACTGTAGAATTTACTTGCATGGTGGCAAGGGGTTTGTCTCTACTCAAGGACTTCATCCTACTCAAAAGCCACTGGAGGATGTTTGCAGAATAAATCTCAGGTAATGTCTCCAACAACCTGCACTAGTAATAATAAATTAGTAAATGTGTGTAAGCTTCCCTCTGCCTTTTTGCCAGAGCCAGAATGGGAACACTTTGTGTAAATGTCCTCAACAGAGCAGACTTGGTATTAGCAAAGACTTGTGTTTATTTGAACAGCCAGAGAGAACCAGGTGGCTGGGGTTTGCCACATCAGGTCAATTCAGATAGTCTGTTAAGTTGTCATTGAAAAGTGTAATAAACTTTCTCCCAAGCACTTTCCTGTGCTTGTCTAAACAGCATCGGATTCATTTATTGTCCCAAATCCTACAAATCTGGCACCTCAGTGGGCAAAAACAAACAGTAGAACAGTATTTTCAACACTGTTTGACCCAAGTCTGCTCCAGAGGAAGAGCAGCTACAGTAGAAGGGCTATATTTACTCTCCTGGTTCCAGTTGAGAGCTTTTTGAAAGGAACCAGCTCCTACACCACAGGAAAGGTGTCATGGTTTAGCAAGGTGTTGGCACAGCACATTCCTGGCCTGGCATGCCAACCCGCGGGCGGGAAGCCACCCTGCTACCGGCCCTCATGCGGCCAGTGAATGGAGGCTGTTGGACAGCGTATGAGGAGCTTCAGGGATGGGTTCATGTTGAGGTAAACAGAAAGTGTGACTCACTGCTAGTCCAGACAAATGCCACCCGAGACCACAGACAGATAAGTCTGCCACACTGTCTGTCAGCCACAGATGATGTAACAGGAATCAGACCCCCTTCCCCACACCACCACCACCCTCCTCCTCTCCTCCACTCTGCTGTGTTTGTCATCTGCCTCTTTGCTGACAGCTTGGTATAGGCCAGGTTAGACCAGGCCAGTCGCCACAGAGCTCTCTCTTCCCTCTTCTCCATGCTTTTTAGTCACCTCCCAGCTTAAACCAGGCGATTCCAGCTTGCCACTGTGATGCTAAAATAGTTGCATTATGTGATTGCCATCTGCCCGGCCAGACATGAGCTGTGTTCAATAAATTGTGTTCTTCTTTTGAGCATCCCAGACACCCTGCTTTAAGATGCAGATGTGAATTCAGCCTGATGTTTGTCATGCAACGATTTCTCCACAGCTACAGCAAGTGAGGTGCACAGCGGCAGCCCAGAGGTGTGGCCTTGGTGTGGTTCAGCAGCGCTCACATTACCTACATGCTTGACATTCATCAGTCAGGTACAGGGAGGAATGTGTTCACGGCAGTCTTGGCTCATTGCACCTCAGATATCACACCACCACCATGCCTACCAGAATAAACATTCAGCAGAAGGGAAAACACGCTGCTGTAATTCCCATGGGAGAAAATGAAGGAGGACAAACCTCTTTTCTGTGGTTGTGGTGGTCGTGCTGACCTCATGGAGGACTTCATGGGATGATCACCGAAGGAAGAGGTCAGCTTGGTCATTTTATGACACCTCATTATTGTGGGTGTATATTGGTATAAATGAATGCACGGACTGATGTTCATTGCCTGTTTACCAGCAGCTATATAGTGTAAATCATCCATTATAATTTTTTATGAGTTGTTTAACTGCAAAACTTTTGGAATAGTCAGGCACGAGAGGGGAATTTGGTCCCTGACAGTGCTTTAGATGTACTGTAGATGAGACAGTGGTCACAATTACATGGGAAAATATTTTTCCCTCTAATTGTAATCAGTTTGCTGACAAGTTTCACATAAGGGTTTACAAGGTTGCTACATAAAATGTCATGCTGATATAATTCACAGTAAGTAAACTTCACCAAATCTGTGATTGCACCATGAGCAAACTTATGAAAACTTTTGAAAAACATGAACCTACATTAAACACTTGACATTTGTTTGTTCACTGCTGTGCTTTTGTACTGATGGAACAGTTCTACCACTTCTTTGTGTAACAAAAGATAAGTTATATGTTCTCCTTGTTTTGCTGGCCCCACACTGCAGGAGTTTCAGGATGATTACCTCAGATTCACCCCTCCTGGGAATCGGTGGAGAAATCTAGAACTCTGGACCTCAGGTTGGCACCGATGTTCTGCCTAGATTGTCCCTAAAAACATTCTTGATATTTATGATTTAAAATCTGGATGTTTGCATTGGTACAGAAGTGAAAGAGATTAAGCCTTTGTGGTTAACATTAGCCTGCATACAACTGTTGACAGATATTAAAACTGACAGTTAAAACCTCACCTCCAGTTCTCACTGAAGAACAGACAAACTGTTCTGACCCTGTCATGCAAAGCATTACTGTTACTACAGCAAATTGTTAAGCTTCATCTGTGTCCATGAAATCACGCGAGATCACATTCTTCATGAAATCACGCAAGATCGTGCTCCCTCTGGCACGATAATCTTGATAACCTCCTGTGGTGTGTGATGTGCCATTTTTCTCAGCAGTATGTAGTATATGTGTGTTTGAGATCAGAGAGAAGAGAGTTTGTAAAGTTTGTCCTGATGTGTGTGATTCAAACAAATTTTTAAATCTGTTTTGCTGGCCCCCAGGATTTTAAAACTCCTTTAGAAGTCAACTCTCTTGCTCAAGATGTCGCCTCAGAGAAAGACACACCACTTAAGAAAATTGTAGCGAGCACCTGCAACAATTCAAGAGATGTGACGTGATGTGTTCAAAGGGGAATGCTTTACTTTCAGGTGGGTAAGGAAAGAAAACAGATATTTTAAAGTCAAGTTTGTTAAGTTAGTTCATTTTCAGTATGATAGAAGTCCTAACTTGTTTTTTACATATCATAACTAATATAATTGACTTTGTGAACATTAAAAATCAAAGTTAATTCTTAATTCCACGCAGAGACCTTTTCCACCAGTTAAGCTCTGGTTCTTGAACCAGTTCCATTTGAGATCCTTGAAACCTTGGTTGCTTACTAGTGAACCAGCACGTGTTTCCACCAGTGTTGAGCGGCACCATTGTAATCACGGATGTCATCAACAGGGGGCGGTGCATAATGCACCTGTGGAAATATGACACACCCACTTTGTTCCCCAAGAAAAACCTGCTAATTTTTTGGTTCCAGTTGGGAACTTTTCATAATCTGTAATGACCTTACACCTTTTAATTGCAGTGCTTTTAAATTCTACTCAAAAGCTATTTAACTTTGGAAATGTTAAGGCATTTTTTCAATTTTCTCTTGTATGTTTTGTTCACCTTTTTTCCCCCCTCCATTGATAAATTTTGATCATAGATGTTATTGCAGCAAAATCTTACCAGTAAAACTGTTTTACTCCCTTAATACATTGTTTTTGGTTTCTGCAAATAAACTAAAATTGTATGGTTGAAAGCTCTATAAAAAGCTACCAAGTGAACCTTGAGTGAAAACTGCATAATGAATAAAGTAATGAATAAGCCGCTTTGGGGCTTTTTCCTCTCCTTGCGCATTACTTTCCATCATTATTTTTATTTCCTCACAGATTTAAATTAACTAAAAGTAAACACATAAAAATCAGCACTGCAAGCTCACATCTGTATGAGTCTCATGCCTGTGTGTGTGTCCATGTCTTCGCGTGCTCATCTGTACCGTATTTCTTCAGCTCACACTCCTGCACACACCAACCTAAATGCACACATATGTCTTCATGTTTGTGTATACGGGATTATGCCAACACTTGAGCGTTGCAGTGAAAGTGTACGATAGGGGGCTTGAATCAGTGACAGCTGGCTGTATGTGGGTTACCATTACCAGCAGGGCCAGTAGGACGCAGCTCTCAACACCAGCCAGCAGAGCTGCTGAGAGGGGTCCTGGAATTTACACGCATAATTATCACTCTCTGGTCTACGGCTTTAAGAGGCTCACTGTATGTGCATGTGTGTGTGTGTGTGTCTGCATATTTGTGTGTGTGTAAGCCGTACGATGCGTATTTGGCTTTGTGTGGTTTTGGGAACGATGTCTTGTTCAATTGTATCAGCATCACTCACCTCTTCCCTAATTCATATTTTGGTTCAGGCCTCCCGTCTGTTTGTTTTGACAATTCAGCGTGGGAAACACAAACACACGGTGAACTGCTACCTCTCTGTTTATATTTTTCATACCTACATGAATCTTCTTGTATTCTAGAGTATCACTGACAGGCACTGTCTTGTGTTGCTGTTAATACACCATTAATAAACTTGATGTGAGCAGCCTGTGAGGTGATCTCTAGGTTTTCCTGCTCTAACACTAGGTGTCAGTGTCGTGTCTAGCTCTCACGGTGCCGGCAGCAGACTTTCCATCCCCACTTTATTACTGACTTTGAAATACTCTCACTGAACGACTCATTAAATGACAGAGACAGGATAATAGTTATAGATGCTCAGCTTCAAATTTCACTTTTGCAGATCTTGTTAGGGGAAAAATAGCCCGATGACATGGCTGTGTTATGACTATTCATGCCACCATATTGAAAATCCCTCATACAACAAAGAACATGCAATAAAGGGGTTATATATGTGCATGGTAATAAAATGTTTGAAGTTTGGTGTTTCCTGATTAATTCATCAATTAAGCCTGTATTCTTCTCTGTCTCAAGTTTTATGAAACACCCCGTAAAAAAGCCAAACACATCTTTAAAACAAAATTCCTCTATTAAAACTCATTTATAGATTAATACAACTGGTTCACATTCCTTGCAGAGTCCATAAAATAGAACCACATATCATGGCCTATTTGGTATTGTACTGTTACAAGAAGTAAATCATTAAGCAGGGAAGTGCATGACCTGTTGAATGTGCTATTTTAAATAGCTCATGTAACACACTGCTTCGTTGAATGGGCAAAGTTAGCACCTTAACCTCTCCTCGGGCCTCTCAGTAAAGACCTCAGTGCGCTGATAAGGACTGAGGAGAACACACTCCATTAATGCCTTCACTGCGAGGCAGAACGCAGAGGACAATGGGTCTGCAGAATGTCAGCAACATAATAGTGACCTGAGGAGCAACAGAATCCTGCACCAACAAGGGCGAATACATCTGACCTTTCACATCTGACCTGCTTTCCTTCCTTTCTTGTCTGATCTCTTTTACCTTCAGTCTATTTCATTTCACTCATCTCTTTCTTCCCTCCTTTGTCGACATAATATTTTGTGATCTTTAGTTTGGGATCAGTGCGCAGTTATTTTAGGCTCAGCAGCTGCCGGTAGCCCAGCTTATCATGATTATGCAGATGAGTTCAAACTTGATGACAAGATGTTCCTGGAACAAAAAAGAGGATTGGTGTTCCCGGTTTTACAAACCAAACCAGCCTCAAGGCGTTGTAGCCACCTCACTGCAATTAAATGCAGCTCTTTCATTTGTATATGAAAGAGGTGCTGAGCTGGTGTTTTGTTGATGGCGGTGAAGGTTTGTTGTGTGTGTGCTTGTAACTAAAAATTGCATGAGTTTACTTTCACCCAAACAGAAGCTGCCCCCGTTGAAAGATAATCTTCACCCCTTTCTTCCACTTTTGTACAACATCCGTAGATGTACGTAGTTCAATTCTTCTCTCCTGCTGCACCTTGGATGCTTCAGTGGACCCTTAAGCCAGGATGGCAGCAACAGTCAACTGGCTTCTCTCCCTGCAGTGCCAGTCCTGTACTGAAAACACAGGTGCTTGGTGGAGATGACAAGATTCTGTCTTCTTTCTCCGCCAAACAGAAACATTGTCAAGTTTCAAGAATAGCACTGGGTTCCACACTGTCCCACTAAATCATTTATGTTCCGTTTTTTTTACACTGAACTAAAAAAACTGACAAAATGCTGCCCCAGTGTGTGATTTTGGATAAAATGCATGCACTCTGGAAGCAAAAGAGGCATGACAGACATGATATGAAATGTAAATGTTGGGGTCTAGTGTGATGTACAACATCAGGCAGCAACATTTTCTTTCTCAACAAAAACAACTATCCCTGTTGCATGGTGGTTAGATCTCGTCGTCCGGTCAGACTGAGACTAGCTTCCAGACCTCATTGTCTCCCCCAGACATTTTTGGTTGCTCTTCTTCTTTGAGTTGGCTGCTAACTCAACTAATTGCTTTTTAAATTCCCTGGTGGTGGGTTGCACACATAACACATGATCAAAATATCACACCCCTTGCCTCATCTTTGTTACCTGTTACCACTGCTGCCCATTCCGTGTTCATACATCAGAATGGCGAGGCGAAATCATGACACAACATCCCCACCTTGAACAAGTTCTGTAAATGGCCTCAAGAGAACAGGGAGAGAAGGAGGTGTAAGAACCAAAATGGAAATGCGCAAAAGTTACCGTGCTGCAGAACAGAAAAGTACCCCTTTGTTCAGGCTGTGATTGACAATAAATATTAACCCAGTGGTCAACTGTGAGCAGCCAGCGTTCAGCTGGCAATGCAAGACGATACTGAACCCAGCCCTACCATCCAGCTTGAGTGAAGTACCACTCGGGGGAGAGGAGGTGAACTCATCACTGTTCAAGTAAGGCCTCCATCCTTATGTTGGTAACTGGTGACACAGTGGCTATATGTTGTGTCTTGTTAGTATAGCTAGAAGGCTTAAGCTTAGATTATACTCCAAAACGGATGCATACACAGAAGCTGCTGACACCATAGCACCTATTAGTTCTATTTATGCTACTTTCTGGAGTCTGCATTAAAGATGCGTTCTCTATACATGCAGTAGATAGATGCACATAGAGCCTGTGTGGACAAGTACACAGACAAGTCAGTGCGGTCACAACAAATTGGTGGGGTACGTGGATGTCTGCAATGACAGACTTTACGGCACACAGACCCTTGGACACTCACATACAAATGTATAATACTGGCTTTAGTGTTAATAAATTCCCCTTGAGCAGACCTGTGTCACCTGTGTGGTGACACAATCAATTGGAGTAAAAGGTGTGTGTTTGGGTGCATTGGGGGACACATTTCTTTACTGTGATCAACGCAACTAGGATAGTTTTTTCTCTTTAAACTAGCAAGAAATACCTCAAGAAATCAGCCCTTAAATCAAAAGTGCACTCCACTGATTTTACATCAGGGGGTAAGATCTCATGTGAGCATGTGGGAAAGCAGATGTAAACAAACCAGAGACTGTCATGGTGCAACAGCTTCCTGCACTAATGCTAACACAGTGCTAACACAGAGTTATATTCTTAAACCTGCCTGATGTGTTACTTTCCCCTAGGTTTTTAACACTTCAAGAAATTAGCCCTTAAATCAAATAGGCATTCCAGTGATTTCACATCATAAGGAGTACAACCAACCTGAGAAAACAGTTGTATAACGGCTCTGGAGGAGTCTGTTAATGTCAGCACAGGTTATCTCGGAGCATCCAGCAATTTTGGCACTTACTACAGACTAAAAGTAAAGTTACTGCTGCCTCTGTATCACTCAGTGCCTTTACTAAACTAGAGACTGACTAAACTATTCAATGAAATCAAATATCTTGTAAACCTCTACACTACATGTTTGTGTGAGAGATACAGAGACCAAGTGGTCGGTATAACTCTCACTATGAGGTCATGTGGTTCAGCTGCCGTTCCACAGTGATGCAGCAAGGTGTATGATGTCTGAGGAGGAAGGCGAGTCCTCGGTAGCCATGGCCACAAGGAAATGAACCCACATAAACAGTGTTTGTTTTCGAAACACACGCACGCTTAAGGTAATGGCTAATCTCTTATCAGAAGAATCACAAGTATGTGTTCCAAGTTTAAAAAGAACGTGGGGATCCATGTGGAATTGGGTGTCTATATGGAGTTGCATGCTCTGCGCGTCATAGAGGAAATTGCAAGATTATGCCTTAGGCCTGGCCAGTAGTAATTACTGAAGAAGTGGCCTATAATCTGTGGTTGTTCTGTGATGTGTGTGAGTATTACTGTGATTGTGTGGAGGCCAGGATGGCATTGTTGTACATATTTTTATACTCTTCTATAAAGGTAGTTTGTGGCCGGTCACATGCGTATGATATGCACTTCACACCTCACCTTTAGGATAAAAACAGATGCATGATATGATTTAGATATGATATGAAAAAGGAGAGCTACTCTCATAATGTTGCTGATTGAGAAATAAAATTATATGCTGATAAAGTACAAACCCAGTTTCGAAATAGGTGGGACACTGTAAAACAAAACAAACAAACAAACAAAACAAAAAAAATCGATTATTTATTTTTTAAATGTTTTTATTTGATTGAATATAGTAAAAAGACAATGTATTTTTTTTGTAAATATACACTCATTCTGAATTTGATGCCTGCAACATATTTCAAAAACGATGGGACAGGAGCAACAAAAGAAGCTGTGGAATGCTCAAAAAGGTGAATTAGTGATACATGATAGTATAATGATTGGGTATTAAAGGGACATCATCAAAAGGCTCAGTAGTTCACAAGCATGGATGTGAAAAACTGTGCGGGCAACAGTTTAAGAACATTTCTTAATATACAGTTTCAAGAAATTAAAGGATTTCACCATTTTCAATCCATAATATCATTAAAAGACTCAGAGAAACTGGAGAAATATGCACATAAGGGGCAAGACCAAAACTCAACATTGAATGCCTGTGACCTTTGACCCCTCATATTGTATAAAGGATACTACATGAGCTCAGAAACACTTTAGAAAACCGCTGTTGGCAAATACAGTTTGTCACTGCATCCAGAAATACAAGTTAAGACTCTTACTATGCATAGCAAAAGCTATATATCAACAACATCCAGAAATGCTTTTTAAAATGACTTTTCTCGGCCTCAGCTCATCTAAGAGAGACTGATGTAAAGTGGGAAAGTGTGCTGTGGCCTGATGAGTCCACATTTCAGACTGTTTTTGGAAATCAGGATGTCATGTCTTCCGGTCTAAAGAGGAAAAGTTCCATCCAGATTGTTAGCAGTGTTAACTTCAAGAGCATGGGATGGTATGGGGGTGTGTTAGGTTTCGGAGCAACATATGCTGCCATCCAGACAATCTCTTTTTCACAGACGCCCCTGCTTATTTCAGCAACACAATGCCAAAGCACACTCTGCAGATGTTACAACAGCATGGCTTAGTAGTAAAAGAGTGTTGGCACTAGACTGTCCTGCCTGCAGTCCAGACCTCTCTACCCAAACTATTCAGCCCCTGAAGTCAAATATTATGCAATAATTGGAAAGAATTTCACTTTCAAAGCTGCAACAACTGGTGTCCTCAATTCCCAAACACTTACTGAGTGTTGTTAAAAGAAAAAGTGATGCAACACAGTGGTAAATACGCTCCTGTCCCAAATTTTTTGAAACATGTTGCAGGCATCAAATTCAGAACGAGTCTATATTTACAAAAAAACCCAAAAAAGTTATCAGTTTGAGCATTAAATATCTTGTCTTTCAATTAAATACAGGTTTAAAAGTTTTTGCAAATCATTGCATTCTGTTTTATTTACATTTTATACAGCATCCCAGCCTTTTTTGGAACTGGGGGTATATGAGACAGTATACTTTGTGGCTTTTGAAAGACCTGATAATGTTTGTTTTGTTTTAAGAGATGAAACTGATCATTTCAGAAATAACATACATTTTGACTGTCATCTATCATCTAATGGAAGGGAAACGGGGCATCAACTTTTGAACTACACAGACTAGTAATTACAAACTCATACAAAAATAAAATCAAGCTGTTCATAAGTAGCCCGAGGACAATAAAAGCCCCCTTTTTAAAGACTTACCTTTGATCTCACAGGATCACTGGCATACGGTTAATTACTCATCAGTTTTTCTTGGCTCATTCTTTCTTTTGCTTTCGTCGCCTTTTCTCTTGGCACTCGTTTCCACATCAGGATGAAAGTTTCTCTGCAATCATTAATGAACATAAAGTTATATTTACCAGCCAATCATAATCTTTGTGTCATTAAGGCTTGATAAAAGCCCTCGTTCGGAGGAGAGCACCTGCTCTACCTGCCATCAGCTCCTCATGTGCTGCGTGCAGCTGCTGCCTTGGCTGGCCCATTGCTGGTTCAGTTCCAGGCCCTGGAGCCCTTTACCATCAACACTCACTCAGAGCTACCACATTAAGGTTGGTGACAAATGACCCCTGAGGTCATGGCTCATCAGAACACCACATCATAACACCTCACTGCAGCTCATGACAGCTCACGGCAGCTCAGAACATCTCGTTCCAGCCAGGACTTTGATGCATGCCAGCCTTATTAACCACAAATGGAGGCTGAGTGTCGGATACATCTGCTGGTGGCGCAATTAGGGATTTCCCAGGCAAAGAGGTTAGGTCATTGGGTCAAAACAATGCTGAAATTACAGGGAGAGGATGAATAGATATACTGACACCTGTCTAATTTTAAGTTGCAAACCCAGGCACCCCTTATAATGTCAGAAAATGATACACACGCACATCGAAGCCCTTCATGTGTAAACACAGGGAAGTAATCTTACACAACAAAAACTCACCTTATGTGTTGATTATTTCATTTCATTTTATTTTCAACAGCTACTGAATAATCAGATGATGCATTTCGGTGTAAAGTGTTCATAACACCGAATCCTCAGGTTTGCTCTCAACAAATCATCCTTCTTGTACACACCTCAGGATGACAAGCTGTAAAAGTCATACAAGAGGTTCAGATTTCTGTTGTTTGACCTGGTGCTCTGAAATGTAGTGTTGTACTTTATTTCTTTACACTGGCTTTTTGTCAATTTAAAAATCAAGTCCTTGTGATGCTTTCATGTCCCTGAAGTCATCTGATCAGGACTTGTTGGTTACTTTTCTCAAAGCTTAAAACTTGAGACCGCACCCTGGAGGTTGTGGCTGCTAAAGTTGACTCACTGAGGCTGATACTTTTTCAAAAGTTCAAGCTCTAACAAATCCAAACTAACACATAATTTGTTCAAATTATTTGAATGCTACTCACATATCCTATCCTAGACTGCTGTTAATTTGCAGAGCCCCAGCTGTCTCACTGAAGAAACAAGTTAACATCACTATAAAGCAGTTTTAAAGCTTTTCACAAAGTCAGCAACAAGCCTATTTTTATGGTGTTGAATCCAAAATGCTTCTCAGATGGCTTGGTGTCATGATAAGTTGTTCTGCCTTGCTCTCTAGTTACCTCCAAAATGACCATCTGAAAATGTCCCATTTGACCAAAAGCTCATTTGTCCAAAAACAAACACCCACTGCTCGGAAACTTACGTACATAACTTAAATGACATGACTTTTAAGGTAGGTCATGACTAATGTGACCTGCTTATTTTAACAAACCATGATCTTTTCCTACACCCATGACGTTGTGTACGTGATCTCCCATGTCGTAATTACAAGTTTGCCAGTTCCATTTGAATGCAGCATCCCTCCAGATGTGGTCAAGCACATCTGATCACATCGATCACGTAACATTTACACCTTGCATCAATCTATGTTTTTCTTTATCTGGATAACATATCCGAATGCAGATCACCTTTAATACCAGATGTAAATGGTGTGTCTGTTCATTCAATCGTTCATTGATTCATTGAATTTTGATTTCAAACAGTTCTTTCCAGGCATATCTTTCCTTTTATTTATGCTTAAATGGTTATTTTAATTTTGACTGAACAATAACTCTTGGACTCACTCTTTGGGCTGCTGATCTGTAGACACTGTGAAAATCTTTAAAAAGCAACTCAACACCAACAGGTTTAGGCTGGCCTGTTACATTTTTTTTTACATTTATATAGTCTGTCTGAATTTTCTGCCTGTTGGCCGTTTGCTTTTTGTCACTTTGTGACATGTGCCCCACAGATGCACAGCATAAATGAACTTTACTTACATACTGTTCACATAATGTAAACCATGTGGCTAGTTTTCCATGATACTGTGTTACTTCTACCTGTAAATATTCAAAGTTTGTATGTCATGTACTTGCCTCCTCTACACACTTCATGCTGTTTGATTACTTATTGTTCTACGTAGAAACAGAGCGGCTGCAGTATTTGTGCTATGGAATGGAGAGGACAGGAGAGGGGAGTGTTTTGTTTGAGAAATGCTCGTACTTTCAAAAGGCCCTCTCTGACTGTCTTTAGCCTGTCCTGTGTTTCCCTTCCCTTGGTGCTGATTTATGGGCTTGTCGGTTGCTAGGACACGGACACGCACAGTGGTTCTTCATCACCGTGAGTGAATGAGATACACTGCCAGAACCTGGTCTGCACTCAGAGCCAAACACTAATGCAAGCACAGAATGACCTGCAGTAACTGTAACCCAACCTGCCAGTCTAAGAGAAAACCAGCATCAGCCAGTGTGTGTGCAGCATGTCAAAGTCAGCCCAAATTAGATCAATAAACTCATCAAATAACAATCGCCAGCCAATGGACTATTGTAGAGTGACCCGAGTTTACATCTCCAGCAGTAGACGACTACTACTGCTCTCTTGCTACGCTACCTATCCGCTAACACGCAGGCTAATTACCGCATAATGACTTAATGAGAGCTGCGGGTTTGACTCAGCAGGAAACAACTGTTCTGTTTTACATCCAGTAGCATGCTCCTGCAGCATGACTCACCCCTGCTTGGCCCAGTCCTTGGCTCCACGCACGCTGGGAGACAGTGCACAGGCCTGCCTGCCTGCCTGTCTGACTGCATGACTGACTGATTGACACAGAGAGGGATGAAGGGGATGTGTGGTTCAAGAGAAAAGATGGAATTAGGGGTGAGATAAAGTACAGTTGGTGTTGAGATTTGACAAAAAAAAAAATTAGAGCTTTAGATAGGAATCAAGAAACTGAAAGATTACTTTCAAATATGTTACAAATTTCTTATCTGTCTTCATTTTCATACACCGATATTCAAGATTTTAACAACAAAATGTGCACTGACAAAGTTTTAACTTAATTTTAATGTGTATACTATGAAAAGAGCATACGCAGGCTCATAATATTTGAAATAATTTGATTACATAATACAATATTAATTAAAATATGACACAAAGCAAAGCAATTTTGAATATTTTTATGGTTACATTAATACAGGGAAGACTGCAGACAGACCACAATCTATGGTTCAGCCATAAGATGTGTAACTACTTTAAGGGATCATATGCTTTCCTCAGAAACAATGTATAGACTCATAAACATAATATCAAGCATCACTTATGACCCACAAGAAATCTGTGTTGGTAGTCTGCGGAGATGCTGCCATCTGCCTGTATTTTCTGATTATTATCTCCACCAGGAGGGGGCGGTGTGAGCCTGGAGCGGATCGTGTAATTGCTCCTGTGTGTACATGCGTGAATGATTGAATTTGTGTATGATTTCTGGACTTACAGCTTGTCTGCAGTTAATCTCGAAAACTACTGGACTACTAATGGAAAATCTTTTTTGAGACTTTTTACATTGAGGGAGTTTCTTCAAACTTGACGCAAACGTTCACTTGGACTCAAAGATGAACATATTCAGTTTTGGTGGTCAAAGGTCAAGGTCACTGTGACTTCATGTCTGTCTCGTTCTCATGAAAGCGATATCTCAGGAACGCCTTGAGAGACTTTCTTCAAACTTGGCGCAAATGACTAACACTTAAAAATGAACTGATTAGATTTTGGTGGTCAAAGGTCATTGTAACTGAACTAAATACAATTTTGGCTCTAACTCAAGAATTCATACACCAGTGTTTCCTGCATATTCTGCCTTTAATGTTTACGATGTTATTCTCAAAAATAGACAGAATAAAAATTTAATAATGCTTACACAAAGGTGCTGTTTTATGCTCTGGGGTTGAATTGTTTAAGTCACACCCACTGTTTCATTTATAATTATGTTGGTGATTTTCAAGCATTTCTGGAATAAACAGTGTTCACCACATGAAGAAAACATCCTATCGGTCCACCTCCTGGCGGAAAAAGGACTGGGTCAGGCAATGTTTAACCTCCAAGATTCTATAATCCTTCCTTAATGCTGGCTCACTCTTCCACTTAAATGGTCTGCATGTCTGCAGCTAAGCTGACAAGATGGAGGTATTGACATGAATCCGGCAATAAAGGGCTGCCGGCTCCAGTTTGTAATTCCCTCTGAGGCCAGTTGGCTTATGCAAATAGTAGACCACCCGTTACCACTGAAGAAGGATTAGAAACCCACTGTAATGAGCCTGCAGTCACTTTGAATGACAAGTTTGGGAGAATGAAAGCTTGAATAAAAATCGGTTTTGTTTTCAAATGCAACAAATAGTCTCATTGAGCTCACCAGTATATA
This sequence comes from Lutjanus campechanus, assembly GCA_027495735.1. Taxonomy (NCBI): domain Eukaryota; kingdom Metazoa; phylum Chordata; class Actinopteri; order Lutjaniformes; family Lutjanidae; genus Lutjanus; species Lutjanus campechanus. The sequence continues at coordinate 31,797 of JAJHUR010136890.1, forward strand.
TATAAGCAAGTGACAACATGCTCTCTGTTTCACATTTTGGTTTGATGATGGTTTCTACAGACAGACACTTAGTCACTGCACCTGCACTACAAGTCATAATTTTCTTTTTCTGTTTTCCTTTTTCCCCCCTTGCCTAAGTTGGTATAATACCCATATAGAGTCATGACAGATTGTGAACAGTTTATAGAGCCAAAATACAGTGTTATCAGAAAAGCAGTAGTATGCAAAACGTAAATCATTGCTTAAAGAATAACTTCGGTATTTTTCAACCCGGGCCCTATTTCCCCATGTGTATGTGTGTGTATGATTGATTTGATTTGAAGTACAACTCGTTTTAAAATTGGTTCAGTATTAAGGGAGGCAGATGCAGCCAGCAGCCACGAAACAAGTTATAACGGTAGGTATGAGGGCAAATACGTCCCGTAAAAGTTTGTGCATTAAAAGTGCTTTTTTTCGCCACAGTCTGGTTCAGATAGCCAGTGTAATCTCTGTCAACAGCATGCAAAGCGTCTCACTTACCCTTCACTCTCAGCCTCTGGGCTGTGTGTGACGACATCTCATGGGATCTTTGTTTGTTGCCGGGAAGAAAACAGAGGAATCATGCTGAGAGCTGGTCAGAGCGGAGTTAGCTGTCTCGGAGTGCAGTTGAGAGTTTTACTGCAACTATTGAAGACAATGGTTTGTGTTTGTGCTTATCCGAATCGCAAGAACAGGATGTCGCTCAACGCCCCGTACAGCTTTCATAGGCTGCCTTTGTCGGACAGTGAGATGCTGAAGTTTTGGCTAATTATTAGTACAAGTGAACTTGTAGTTTTTATAAGCTGTGGCCACGACGACGACTCTGCAGCCGCCACATTAATGTGTGTGCATTTCACAACACATCATGTAGTGAATGGCTGCTCCACCCTAAGGCTGGTAGGTAGTGTATTATCAAGGTATCAATTATTTTAGGCAGAAAGTATAATTTCAGCACTATCAATAATGAATAATATTGACTGAACAAGCCACACTTGATCTTCATTAGACTGACTGAACAGGCTCAAAGAAATTATATTTTACAATTCTTCATATTTTATTATAACGAAATTTGTTAATTCGGTGCTTTTAAAGTCATGATATTAAGCTGACACGGATCACTTACTTTGTTTGCGGTCAGACGTTACAGCGTCTCCATCAAGGCTGCATGGTGCGTGTCGCTGTGTTAGATGCAGTCGGCTTAATAAAGTCAGTGATCACAAATTAGAATATTACAAACAACCTTTCATTCATCTATGTTTGGATTGGATTCTTCGGGAGATTTTAGCGTCTGAAATGCATTTAGCGCATTTCATTACCGCCAGCTGATGGAGGTAAATCCGTCCGTATGCGGCATCTCTGACAATATTTAACACAGATAATTTGGAAAAGTATGAATCTAGTGCATTAAGTAGTGTGAAATATAACACTACACGTTGTTTTCAATAAAAAAAACATTTGCACAAAGCAAGCCTATCCACTTTTCCATGTTGATAAGAGTATTAAAATTATAATTCAAGGGACATTTATAAGAGATAAAAATGTGCGATTAATGTACGATTAATCACGAGTTAACTATGACATTCATGAGATTAATCGCGATTAAATATTTTAATCGATTGACAGCACTACTAATTATACTACAATTGGATGCTAACACTCCTGTCCAGACACTGTGCCTTGTAGATCATCAGGTCTGCAGTGCACACTTTTCCCAAAATGACTCCTGCCAGCCCAAGAAGAGAAGACATCCAATCCCGAAACACTTATTCCTCAAGAAAACGGCTGTCCTACTCGTTGCAACAAAAACATTCTCTAGAATTCAAGTTATTCTTTAAGTGAGAATGATGAGCATATTAAGAAGCTGGAAGGAGATCAAGTTGACATACGATGTGGGTGTAAGAAATTTTCGATACACCCAAGTATCATGAATATTATGTTTTCTGATACTCTCAAAAACACTGTATCATGATGTTGTGATGCATGCAAAGATTTGTGGCAGTAGTTCATTTTGTGTTGTGTTTTCAGTAAAAACCCAACCATAAAAAAAAGTAGATTTTTTAAAAATTCAAAGTTCATGTGGTGGTGTGTTCTTTAAACTAAGAAAGTTTTCCTAAAATTAGATTTATAGATTATAGATTTATAGCAAGAAACCTCCAACACATCCTCATAGCTAAACAACAAGATAGGCTGATTCCCAGTGATTCCCAAAACAACATGCATGACCATTGGAGGGTACCAGTGACCAGTGCAGTGGACCTTCAGTGCGAGACGTAAGTCAGGTGACATTAAACATGTGGTTAACATTATGAAACGGTTGCAGTTTGGCTAAGTTAAGGAAGCAAAATTACTTGTTTAGGTTTAGGAAAAGATTACTATTTGGGTTATAATAAGAATGTTACGTTTCATAAGTGTCACTAAAGTAACTTAAAACTTAAAATAACTGACCCATCCATGCTTACGCGGGCTCACTATTAATACTGCTCCCTTTGCTATTATTGTTATTACCATTATTATTGCTATGGCAACTTGAGGCCACCACCTAACATTAAGCTGCCTGCACACACAACCAAACAGCCGTTTTTCTGGTGAGGATGGGCTGAAACCACCCAGGATCCACCCCTGAATTGGCAGCCACCCACCTCCAAGATGAGTAAGTATTTGTAATTGGTAACAAGGTACTTTTTGCTGTATTTTATTTTATTTTTTTTGCCCAGATTCTTGTCCATACACAGCCCTTTTGAGCAATAGTGCCATGCAGAGTGATTTGAATGGTAGATACGTCTGACATCACAGGAGCAGTATCAGTGTTAACTGCAAAATTATATAAATTAATTTTACATTTAGGTTAAATACAAATGTCAATAGGTGATGAAAAAGAGAAGGTATTGGCTTGTGAGTTATGCCATGATTTGCAGTTAAAGCCACAAAAAAGTTTATTTATCTGTACTATTTTCATCAGAAAAAGATAAAATACTCATCATATGCATCTACCATTTAAAAAGCATTCATGTAATGCCATACTTTCACTGACAGAGTATAATTCACGCAATCGTAAGCTGACCTACACTAACTCAGTCTATAGAAGAAGCTACTGTAACAATATAGATCCATCAACAGCTTGTGGAAATGAATGATGAGAGCTCCAGTGTGTGTGTCCAGGGCAGGAGTGTTGTTGGAATGGATGGCAGTGAGGCGCATCCACTCTCACTGGATGAGGAGGAGGCACACCTGCAGTCGCGCCATATTTCTCTCTCATCACATCCACTGAGTGTCACACACGAGGTCAAACACGCTCTTCTCACACACTCAGATTCTAGATGTGTGTGTGTGTATGGTCATCCATGCACATGTAGCCACAGGTTTAGGAAAAATTTGGTTCTCTTTTGGCGTTCTGCTCTTGTGAGCTTGATTCATTGAAACAGAATCTGTAATATTTTACAAGAACAAAACTTTTTTTTTTGGTGCTTTTGTGGCCTGGAGCAAGGTCGCCACTGAAACTCTTAGTCACTCTTTTGGTTTCTTGTGATAAACTGTTAAAGTATCTTTATCACGTTAGAATTATTTTTTAGGTTTTCTTACTTCCATTTTGCTGCTGACACCAAATTGTTAATGAAACTGTGATGAGTTTGGATCACACTGAGACATCTTCAGGCAGCACTGATCGCTGTTACCGAAAATAGAAAAATATATTTTCTGTAAAAGGAAAGATTCTGCCACACCAAGACCAAACTAATGCACTGTTGAAAACTGCTGAACTTGAAAGAGTCATAATGCTATATGTTCAACCTTGTATGTCCTCAGGACAGAAGGGTTTTTGTAACAAAAAATAAAAATAAATTAAATGTTAACCATCAGGCCAATGAGACAGACTCACTCTGTCTTTTAAAAACCTATTGAAACTGTCTTGAATTGGGAGACTTTTCATTATTGTTTTGACCTCCCTTCTATGACCCCTGATTTGCTTTGAGATTTCTTATAACTTCTTTTGCTTATTTGTATTTTTCACAGTTGCTTAAATGGGTAGTTTGGATTGCTTGAAGTGGGATTGTATGAGGTACTTCAGTAGTCAGTAGGTGCCGGTTGGGACAAGCCCAGTCTGGGGAAGCAGAGAGGAGCACCACCATGGATGCTAAGCGATGAACTGCTGTGGACAGGGTCAGCAACAAAACAGGTTTTAGACACTTACAGAAGTTCCACCGAAAAAATCAGTTGAAGTGCAACCTGTATTTAGTATGTTTTCATTGCTTTACCTCACTGTCAAACAGCCTTTTCCAACTGGAAACTGCCATATAGCGAAATATTGGTATCTCCAAATCATAATTTTACCTACCGCTGACTCAATTTCTTAGTTTGTTTGTGTTATTGTGTGACTTCGGTGAATCCAAAGACACACAATAACACAACCAAACTAACAAGTTGATGCAGCAACAGACCAGCAGCTCCTGTGATCTGCAAGGTAAAATTACTGATTTTGTCTATTGAGTCTGGTTCGTGAGGAAAGAGCAATATTTAGCTTGTGTTATGGTGGTTTCCAGTTGGAAAAGGCTGGCTGTCAGTGAGGTAAAGCCATGAAAATATTCACTTAAAAACTTAAAACGATATCGATTTTTTCAATCAAGATCAAGATCGATAAGTACCTCATACAACCCCACATCAAATAATCTGAACTATCCCTTTAAGTGTGTTGCAACTGTTTTTTTTTTGTAGAAGTGTGTAGGAAGAAAAAAATGCCTGTGATACTGATTACAAAAATAAACCACTTTGGCTGTCATTCATCATTTTACCTGATGGAGGTGTTTATAAATTGAAAACTGATATGTGATTCTGCGGAAAAAACATTTCAGTTTTAATGTTGCAGACAGGAAAGCGCCAGACCACTCAGTCCTCTTTGACCTGTGTCTACCTGCTTTGATTGATAAGTCCACGCTGTGACCAGAACATTAGGACACAGTGACAAATAGGCAGATCTAAAAGGTTTTGGACAGTTAAGTGTACACTTAGTGGCATGCTTAATGAGATATGTACTGTAGGTTTGGAGGTGGTTGAGTGGATGTGTATGAGTGTGTATGTGTGCGGGATCGTTTTGGCTCCGTGGATGTGCGGTGATCAATTAGGAGACATTAGACTGTAAAGTGAACTAATGCCAGCAGAGTTTTCAGTCCAGCTCATTCAATTAGAGCTAAATGCGTTGAACTCTGAGTTTGTGAGCCGGGCCAGACAGATGCGAGAGGTGTCCTTGTAATTTTTGCTTTTTAATGTTTCAATTGGCAGACTGTTCGAGGATGTTTTTATAGCGGGTTCATTCACAGAGCATTGGGTTGTGCTTCCCTCCAAACGGGGGTGGGGGGTGGGGGACTTGCACGCCATTTTATTTGTGTTTGCGTTTGCCTTGGCTTCTTGTGAGGCGCTTTTTATGATGTTGGGTGAATTCATGTATTTGTCATGCCTGCGGTCTAGGCTGTGAGCTCAACATGCACTCTGTATTTTGTTTTGAACATATGATTAGCAAATAAGCAAATGTTATGCTCTTGGCAAACAAAAAAACAATATTTTGCTTTCTGAGAGGAGCAGATTTATTTCAGGAAAAAAAAATATGGTGAATTTCAGGAAATAAGAAGACAAAAGACACCCTAACCACCTGCTCTTAATTTTACTGGAATATGATCAAAACATGGTTAGCTAATCAGGGACAGATGATCTTAATGTGCAATCTGTATTTCGTTAAAAAGGAGAACTTAAAATGGACTTATGCACTTCTTAAGAGAGCAGTGAAGCCTTTCAACTGTAACAACTAAACATGTTGTGAATTAGTGCCCGAATGCCAAATTGAACCACAAGCCAGGCCAGCGTTGACCTTTGAACTTGACTATACCCACCAGCTTGATGTTGGCACTCCCTTTTCTAATGTGTGTATGTGTGTGTATGTGTGTATACCCACTCTGGTGAGTGTTCATTCATCTTCCTGTGGTTTCTGTGAGGATATTGGAGGCTGTCATGCAGACATGCATGGGAAAGGTTTGTCGTGGCCCTGCGCATTTGGCAGCACAGGGTTAGGCTGTTCTTATTTGGGTTTACGAAGTTACAGAACAGAGTTCATGGACCTGCCGCCAGCACTTAATTGGTAAACACAATCATGTTTTCAAAAACACATTTTATGGCTGTCACTGGGGCTGTAAGGAAAAAGAGATGGAAAGATGTATTTATTCGCACATTAGCTGTCACGGCATATTTTGCGCTCGCTATAAATGTGCCAGCGGTTGTAAAGGAACTCATAAATGATATTAAATAAGTATAAACAATTTTGATTAGTTACTCATGCTTTAAATAAGCTTTTCTTTGGATTTGTACTCATTGATTATTGCTTTAAATCAAGATGGTTATGAAACATCCAGCTCAGTTCCACACACACACACACACACACACACACACACAAATGCTGTTCCCTTAAATGAAAAGGGAGGACAGTAGAGGAAAAGGATGAAGGAAGACAACCACACACAGCTCTTGCCTTCATGCATACAATGCAAATAAAATATTCAGAACATTTTCCAAAGTATGAACACCCTCAGTTTCAGGACCGCAGCATTTTTAACTTATTCTTACAGTTAAATGAACTACTAGATTTTAATAGTGTTACAATAACCACAAAAAACATTACAGCACAACAGTATGAATACAACAGCATGTGACCTAAATCTAAACAACAGGGAAACCACGGGGTCTCCCGCTGCTAGTTTACAGTGTCCAAGACAGACAAAAACTATTTCAAGTTCAAAAAGAGTACAAAAAAGCATTTTCTGTCTCCATATAAAACATCAGTAACACAGCAAAAACTCAAATGTTAATAAGTTCACAGTGCTCGTGTCTGGTAATTACCTTAAATAAAGGAAAAGGAAAAAGGATGAAGGAAGACAAACACACACAGCTCTTGCCTTCACTCGTCTGTGGTAAGTCACATTACAATGCAAAGGAAATATACACACTCAAATGAACACACTCAGTTTTGGGACCAGTTACAGCCTGTAAATTGTCTTTTTAACCAAACTGACAATAAATTACGACATACGTTTTTAACCTTCTATCTTTTTAATCTTTATAACTTAGTCGTACAATTAAGTGAACTACTACAAATACAAAAACAAAAACTGCAAAAACTCTTTCAAAAACAGTTCAAGAACACCACAAAAACGTCCATATAAAACTCTTACAAACTGTGTTAATAAGTTCATAGTGCTTGGTGCATAAAAGGGAATAGTGAGGGAGAGAGATTAAGGAAAGAAGACAACAACACGCAGCTCACGCCTTCACTCCTCTGTATTCATTTATGGAGAGGAGCACGACCAACCTATATGAACCCCAAGGCATTACCAACAGATCGATGAATAATCAACTCACACAGGCAGGGATCTGCGTAAAGTATGTGTTCCTCTTTTACATCACTGGCTGCCCATACAGTGTATAAACGTTGACCAATACTAATACACACAATACTCTACTAATTAAATATAGAGCCAAATATGAAAATACATGTTCTGAACATATAATAATACCGTAATAACTGCAATAAGAAAATAATTAAATCAGCTTTTCAGACGAATTACCTTAGTCTGAAAATAAATTCCTCTTTATCACAAACTACTAGACACACACACACATTGATGTATGTATGGAAATGTTGTCCATGCTTAAGAGCACACAGGATTTTGCGCCACTCCTGCCAGGTGTTGGAAGCTCTTTCAGCGCTCTTGTAATGTTTAACTAGCTGTTGTGACTGTTTTAGATGTGAGGGTGGTCATGCAGGGGGCTGGGAAACACACACGCATAGTCACATGCATGCTGGATGATACCCGCACTCATGTAACATGCACACACACTCCTTCCTCTAACAGCCCTGAGGGATTAGTAATGGTTTCTTGGCAATGAGCCTGGTTTCTAGCACCACTCATCATTGGGACCCCATATCGAGGGGATTTTCACTTCACCTCGCAGTGTTTTTCTTGCACTAAACTCATATGTTTTCATCTTGACAGCACATGCTAAAAGAGGAGCGATCATTGTAATCACGGCAAAAACATACGAAGAGTTCAAGAGGGGAGCACATGTTTGTCTAGTTGTGGTTATAAATTGCGTGTTCTGTATTTGCAATGCGTGCGTCCGTGCTGCTTTCACAACAAAATCCACTAATGGTTTTATAGCCGCCAGTCGCCATGGCAGCGCTGCTGGAAGCCAAAAGAAGTGCACCCTGGGAGGACAATATGAGTGTGTTGAGTGTCTTCAGGATTAGGACCACAGGGCTATTTTTCATTTCACCTTTGGGCCACCGAACAAGGGAGTAATGGGGAGCATTGCCTCTCCCAGCATCTAATCTCCCTTCAGCACTTGAGGCCAAGCAGCACAGTGGGAGGATAGTGTGTGTGGCTCTGTGCGTGAATGTGTGTGTGTATTTGTATGAGAGTGAGTAAGGGCCAGATGATGCATGCTAACAAGTGCAGCCACGGAATATTAATCACAGTCCTTAGTCTCACCAGTGCTTTGGCTGAGGAGGGTATCAGCATTCACAACGTGTCTGCACTCGAACAGCAACACAACCTGCTACTTTAACTTATTTAGTTTGTATGTTTTTAAGAAATACTATCCTGAAAGGGATTTATCTTGTGGATTTTTCAGTTAAAGGACCAGTGTATATGTGTTAACACTCATAATTTTCCCGTGAGATTCCTGTTTTTGATTGCCCTTTCCCGGTTTCCTCCCAGGAGGTCACAACACTCCCTTATTTCTCCCGATTTATGACAAATATCTGGCACTTTACAGCACAAATAAGACCTAGGACTCTGAAAGTCCACTGTTTTCACCTGGACAACAAAACAGCCACACCAAATGTTGTTTTGTGACATGAAGAGAGCTGCTCACTTGCTGTAAAATCTGGGTAAGTGCTACAGAAAACAACGTGGTTAGGGCTAGAGAAAGATCGTGGTTTGGGTTAAAATGATCACAAGATCTTTTGCGGGTCTGGGGTTCCTTCTAGACATGACTGTGAGTGAGATGCAGAGAGAAAAGTGGAGAGTACTAAAAGAAAGAAAACAAATTTGAGACATCCTGAAAAGAAAAATTCCCATTTCTTATATAAAGTTTTGAAAGAAAGGGGCACAGTTTTTCTAAGAGCAGCCAAACTAATATAATGACAAATAAAAAAAATTGGACTAGGTAAGGCTAAATGGTGTTTTCTCGCTAATAAATGCCAGTGTACTGTATAAGATTCAGTGTCATCTAGCAGTATGCTTACAGAATGCAAAAACCTTGTCTGACTCTCCTCTTCTAAGTTAGTAGGAGAACCTACAGTTGCTGCAAAACATGTGGAAAAAGGCTGCATCGAGAGCCAGTGTTTGGTTTGTTTGTTCTGGGCTACTGTAGGAACATGGCACTCCAACATGGCTGCCTCCATGGAAAAGGACCTGTGCCCTCTGTAGATATAAATTGCTCATTCTAAGCTAACAAAAACACAAAAATTCCTATTTTCAGGTGATTATACACAAATCAAAACATACTTATGACTATTATTATAATATTATATTCCATTTCTGCCATATTAGTCAATAAAACGCTGTAAATCTTACACACTGGACCTCTACAGGGAAATTCCAGTATTTGTCAGACTGGATTGTATTCTCATATTTGTGTCCATTATGACTATTGGTCAGACTCTCCACCAACTTTTTAAAGATTTGGGAAAATGGATTCTAGTAAGAATGACATTGAATGGGGCAAGGAGCATGAGCCCCCAGGGAATCCCTCTCGTTCTTGTATTGTACTGCATTTTACTGCTTGCATTTCTTGACATTTTGTCTACATTTTTCAAACATTTCAACAGTGGTTCTCAACCTGGGGGTCAGTTACTCCAAAAGCACTAAAGAGATTAATTTGAGGTCATAAGATGATTTATTAGGTTTAGATTTCCCTCCCAATACAGATTTCAATACTTGATTTTTGCGTCTTTGCAATACCGAGTCTATCGATCAATACCAGCGCATAAAAAAAAAACTCAGAGTCGTTTTGTTTTTCCCACAACCCAGTTCAATCCAGTTAACAATCACAAAAAGTCGAAGATCTGTTTTACCGCGGATCTCTATAAAAACAAACCAAATGAAGAAATAAAGACTGAAATAACAGCATCTGTATCTGCAGTTCAGTAACAGAGATTATAGACAATGTATGCTTGATATTCACAATACTGATGGTCAGTCAGTAACTTATTTAGTCTGGCAACTCCTGGAGAAACTCCTGGGAAATACACAAACCACCAGATCCATCAGAAACAGACTCCATAGACCTTCTGCTTACCACGAGCTGGGTACAATAACACAGACTTTTCAACGCCATCTGATGCTTACAGTAGGTAAAAGCTGGTGTTTATCTCCTCCACTGACCAGAAAATTTGCCATACAAGACACTGCTGGGAAGTTGCAAGGTCCCATTTTGGGGCTAATACATTACATGGTATCGGATCGGTAAACATCTGGACTCATCAGTACCCAATGGCACATTTTAGGCAGTATCAGAGGCAGTTTCCAATAGTGGTATCGGTATCAGAACCACTCTAGTTTACAGCCTCAGGCTTCCAAAAATTATTCAAACAAAACAATTTGTCAATCGAAAATCTCGAGCCTTTTAAATTGTTCATGACTCACAGACATAATAAACCTGTAAGAAGGGGTTTCATGTAGACATTGATTAATTAATTATTATACAATTGCCAAAAAAGTATGCCATCATCTACAACAAAAGTGGTGTGTAAAAATGTTATTATGATCAATAGTCAGCATGGACAAAATCTGAGAAAATACTGTAATTTTCCTTGGATCTTTACTGCAGCAATAGACACTTTTATTGTATTTCATAATGCCTGATGCCAGAAACTGAGCAGAAATTCCTCAACTTTCTTATTAATGCTGTTACATAAAAACACCAAAGGAATATCAACATGGCGGACCCGGCTGTTGTGTCACCGTTAAAAGCCGATCTGGATGTCAGTGCTGACGTCTGCAGGTATACAGTACTGAACAAACTCCCCCTAAGGGAGGAAGACTTATGAGACTCAGCTACCACTTTGTAGTGTGTTGTACCTCCAGCCAGGCAGACTGAGTGGTTACCTGGGAGAGAGAACAGCACAGCACACAGACACACACAAATACACCTGCGAGCACACACACACAACCAGCTCATCATGTGTAATGGTTTCTGTGGAAAGCTGCCAAACTCACAGAAGATCTTTCGCTTCTTCTCCTCCTTATTCCCTCCATCCCTCCCACTTTCTCATCTCTTTCCCCGCTCCCCTCTGACCATCTCTCTCCATCCCTCTTCCTCTCTTTCGAACAGCTCTTAAACCCCCCACCCCCCTCAATTACCTTCCTTATGAAACATAGAGAAGAGAGACATGAGATGTCTGTGAAGTAACAATCTGTCATGATACACAGTGTGCCACACACAGAACAGGCCTGGAGACACAGTACCATCATCTTCCCCATTGCCTAAAAGCACTTCAAGAAGACCTCCATTTTATTCCCTGGACAAAAAAAGAAAAAAAAAGAAAAAGAAAAAAGATTTAAACACAGAGGTCGTGACTAAGGTTATTGCAACAGGCTCGCACAGAGAGCAATCGGGGGGGCTGGTGAGGAATGTGTGGGAGTGTCTTCAAATTGATAAAAGTTTGTCTTGGGCCATTCTGCCCACGCGTCAGATGGATTTGTACTTTACTGTGCAACATTCTCTTTTCTGCAAAGTGATGTTTTAAGATGCAGAAGATAACATACAGAGATGTGATGGATGGGTGAGACTGATGTCATCGAGATGCCTTTAATGGGCTGTGTTAGCACACTGATAATGGCCTCCAATGCTGCAGATTAGTGCATAAAGCATTAGTATATGTGGTGCACTACTAGTATTTGTATGAGAAATAGTATCAGTGTGCATTGAGGTTTACTCCCTCCAGTGTTTCCTTACAGGCACCCGGCAGCAGTTTTATGCCACTGCTGAAATATGACCACCGTTGCTAAGGAGAGGAGAAGGCTTTGTCATATCTCTAACTAACAGTATATTATTTTGTGCTGTGGTTTCATATGCAGGTTAATTCACACACCTGTGAATAACACACTAACACTCAAGATGCTCATATAGACGCCGGCTAACTTTCACGTAGGGCATCCCAGAGGGCACGTTATCACATCTTTTCCACGGGACTCACACAAGTGTGAAGGAACACTTTAGTGCACTTCATTAAGTTTTCTGTATTGGAAGGGCACCGTAGATGGTCCTGCATTATGGTTTCTCCACTTTCTGAGCACTTTATTATTATTATTTTGCCTATTGGAAGGGCATCCTAGAGGGCACATAATCAAGTTTTATCTAACATTGGGGTGGGGGTGGGGGTGGGGGGTAGGGTATGAAAGAAGGTACTTTTGCATTGCTTTGAGTAACCATGTAAATGTCAACAATCAAGTGAAAAAAGATGCAAAGCATGCATGTTTCACCATAGCTACTACACCTCCACTGCAAGGGGAAACAATGCCTTTAATGCCTTGGTCAGTACTTTTACACAATACGAAAGTAGATGCAGAGCAGAGGCGATTGCACAAGATTTTACCTTGAGTCATTTTCTGGGAATCATGGGACACAAAACAGGCCCACGATGCCGTGAGAAAAGCTGGTTAAATGTAATAATGTGATAATGTAGTAATGTGAATCAGAACAATAGTTGTGGCAAAAGATCATTGCTTCTAGCAAACACTAATACTGGTGGTGGTCCGATTTGGGTGTGTGGAGTTTGTGTCCAGTCACAGATCTGCAATTAATTTATTAAACATAACTACAATCTTAATCTCAATTTAAGTGTTTTAGTTACCTAACCTTAACACAACCTTTACCCAGAGTTCCTTACCATTACCATGAGCTTTTCCTAACCTGCCCATTTTGTAGTTGCTGTGAGCCAATATTGTACAGTGCGAGAAAAAAACATTGTTATTGAACATCAGAATCGAAATGTCTAAAATCTTGTGTTATTCTTCTTTGTTGTGGCTCCACTCCTTTTGGATTTCTGATTGCTGAAAACTAAATTTTCTCAGAGGCTCAGCCCCAAAGCTCTCATCAATCACCTTTGATTACCAAACAGTTCTTTGAAGTTACATTAAATTCTTCCTTTGCACTTCCCCCGGTCTGCATTCATACTGCACATGGAAGGTTCCCAGTACTTTGCACATGTGGACTATTAAGTTACTTCAGTGGAGAAGCTCAGGATTGGCGCTTTAGTGGAGTAAATTTTGATTATTGTTGGGTTGTTGTTTTTTTCTTTGTTGATTTCAACCGCAAATGTCAGATCCCAGACTAACTCTGTCTTTGTGTGAAGACGATGGGAAGATCACAATAATTCTTCTTCCATCTAGACCTCTCCTTGACGCCCATTCAGTTTTCTCTGTTTGCAACAGCCAGGAAGCATTTCAGTGCAATGCTGATTTTTATTTATTTTATTTTTTTTCAGTTTCAATGGTCACTAATTTGATGCTTTGGACAAGATGTAATGCTGACAAAAGTTCAGTGCTGTAACACTACATTAGAGCAACAGCGTTTCAAATGACAGATGTTAGCCTGTTTGTCACTTAAAGATTTTTCCGTCCTTGGTGTGCACTTGCAAACACCCCATCCCAAACAATCGGCGCTTGTGTTTCACGATTTGCATTGCAGTCAAGAATGTGAAGCCCTCAACGTGCAGCAGGTTTTTTCTTTCGTGGAGATCAATGAAGTGAATGGCCGTGGATGACGCAGGATAAACTGAATCAGATGTATGTGGTTTTGATCAGGAAGCTCAAGGAGAGCGACATCGAATACTTCCTCTCCCCATTGTAATACATGGATCTCGCCTTTCACAATACATTATGCCCAGACACAACGGAAAAACAGGCCATATAATAGATCCTTTGATAGCATTATTAAGAAAAAATGCCATTGTTGTTTCACTGCTGCAACACATCTGTCTGCTTCCCTTCTCCCCCAGATGTTTCTGGTTTTAGACTGCATGGAGTTTCTACATCAGTCAACATTTTTGACTATAAAAATTACTTTTTGATCTTGGGTCTTTGGTCTCACATCATGCAATGCCTGATAATTAATTACACCAAACCAATTGAGGCTTGTAAATACCTTTCACTTGAATAAGTATCATAATTTGTCATTCAGCAGCTGTGTTAATTTTCACACCCGTATTTGGATTTTGTCTTATTCTTTTAACACAGTGTGACTTCTGGTCCTGTTTTAGATATTTCATTTTGATTTGGTCAAGTTGCTGTTTGGTGGTATTTCATAATGCACATTTTTGACTTCTTAAAAGACACTATGTTCTTCAAGTTTTACCTTTTAACCATTGTATTGCAATATACTTGTTGGGTTTTATGGCATAAATATAGTTGCACTTTAAAGGCATAATCAGCCATGGTTTCATTTAAAAAAATCCTTTTAATCATCACCTTTGACTCACTAGAAGTACATGATCATGGCTGTATCTGCAAAGACCCTGCCTTCTTTCTGTATTTCTTATTTTCTCTCATTGTTTTGCTGTGCTTGTGGCATTTCACCAACCCAAAAACTCTGGCACTTGACGTCCCGATGCATTTACGAGGAGCCCGGACAAATCCTAACTCTACCTTTAATGACATTAGAGAAAAAGAGAACAACATAATTAATTCCCCGCCAGGATGGATACAAGAATGAGTCAAATGCTCAAACCGATTAATTACAAATCAGTAAAAGAACCAACGAGAAAAACCCTGAATAAATCATTCCACATCAATACACCACAGAAATGAACCTCCAGACTCACAATTAAAATGCAGCAGGGCCAGTGGAAAAATATGGAATATTTTTTCCACTTGCTAATACCCATCTCTGTACTCTCACAGATAATCACTGTTTACTTTCTATTAATATCAACACACAAACCTCTGGTGTTCTGCCTCTCAGCATCAGTTATCTCAGCTGTCTCTGATAACTTTGTACTTATGCAGCATGATCACAGTCTGTGGCAGCTCCTTGTGTCCCTAGTATTCTCCATCTGCATATGAATAATTGGGAAATTTGGGAATTTTGGCCATGGAAAATGTGATGATTTCAAGGTTTTTTTTTGGCAGTACAATTCCCTGAAACACCACTGTCATGAAGTACAGCTGTACACATTACATGATTCCAGTGGGTACGTTGTGCGATGTGGTTTTGATCCATCATTGACTTACTCAGACTTTGTAAACTCTGATGACTTGATGTGGTCATTTCTCCTTCTATGGCTAAGTGGGCCACGTAGTTAAATAGTTTCTTTTTAGTCCGTTTTTATGATTTTGAGTTTGCACAGGAGTTTGCTTTTATTTTGAAAACTGACCAGATTCTCTCCGGTGTCCCACTGTCTGTCTTCCTGCCTGCTCGATTTGCTCTGTGCAGCTTTACGCAGCTCCCATCAAAAACAGATCCACGTGTGTTCTCCACAGAGTAGAATGGACGCACTGTGGTGCTTCAGGTGGAATCTCAAGCATGGTCTAGAATGGCCATGATCTGCTCTGGTGGCTGCGGTGCAGCTATGCCCAGTGGAATCAGCAGTTACTTATGATCAAAAACGAGTGATTCACAACTTTTCTAATCAAACATCAAGCAAGTGTAATGACAAAAGACATAGCAAACCAGCTATATTAGTACTCCAACAGCAAGAAGCCCAGCTCAGTGTCTGTCTTGCAGCTTTTTGTATTTTACAAAGCTCTCACCAATGACTAAAATCTAGTTTGGCAATTTCCTGCTCTCTTATTTATCTCCTCTTAGCTCCCTCTGTCAGCAGCCTCTTCAGTCTCTTCCCCTCTGATTTGACGTCCGTAAACTGCTGAGTTACGTCACCCACTCGCCCGGCTTCAGTTGAGTCCAAAGCTCCTGTTCTGTTCTGGAAACACCAAAACTTCCCTGGTGCTTTGAGCACCCAGTCCACACAGTACAGCCCACTGCTAACTAGGGAACAGCAGCTAGATTTAGCAGCAATTTACTGTCAATCAAGAAACTTCGAGCAGCTAGAGGACAGAGGGAAAACCAGAAACCAGTCAGTGTAGCATCAAAATGATGTAGTAGTAGTTGTTACTATAAGGTAGAATAGTGAAATAATGAGGCTTTATTCAGATATTTTTAAAGGAACAATATGTAGCAAATGCACATGGAAAAATGAGTAGTGCAGTCCAAAAAGTGAGTTGGAGCCATAGATGGTATATTAATGGCATCTGGCAGGCAGTGAGACAGGCAGTTAACTCAAAGTCCTGAGTGCGTATATTTTCAGAACAGGGCTTTTGTTTTCAGGATCAGCTTCACACTGACTTACAAATGACAATTATAAACAGCTGATCAGTGTGGGACTTGTTATCACTTGTTACGATGATGATGTTGGGTCTGTCTTGCGCTCCTGCAATGCTCCTGCAGTCAGGTCGAGTATCTTGAGTCCCCCCGTTTAACATATTGCTCAATTTCACCATTATGAACATCTACAGCTTTCTACAAGATCAGTGATGATTTCCTACACCTCATGAACAGACACTGACTGAATCGGCGAACATTCAGCATTAATTTTACCTCTAATTAATGTGAAACAGGCAAATAAAAACAGTTATTCCAGCCCAGAATATTAATTTCAGAAATTTTGTTGTCAGAGAAGTGCGTATTTCAACATGTTTTCTTGATCTCTGATGACATATTGTGGTAATTTTATGATTTATTACGGAAAATATATTACAGATTTCTCCTTTAAGTAAAGTTTTTTTGTTTGCTTTGTTACCATCAAACTTTACACTTTACTGTATTCTTTTTGTTGTTATTTATGTGTCTCATTTATGTTCATTATATATATGATCAGTCTTAGTGGCCTTTAGTATTAATTTTTACCTCTCAGAGTCTACAACTTTCCATGCAGTTCATCTACGCTCCAGAGACAAACAGCAGGTTGGGTAAAAACTGGAGAACATGTCCTTGGCCAGGTCATGGGTTTCATCGCCATCATCAACCTGTCTGGAGTGGACACTTCTTCACCTCCGCCCCCCTACCTCACTGAGCCCCAGGACTCCCAACAACACATAGGATTAATCCATATAATAAAGCGGGTGGCTGAATGGGTTTGTAGAGAGCAGAAAGGAGGTAATGCTCTGTGTTTTCTAAATGGGGGAGCAGAGGGCCTTTCAGAGGGAAAACATGCTGATTACTGTATTGTAAAATGGCTTTTGATTCCCCCTGCCTGCTTTAATCCCCGGGACACAACAGTGGCCCTGTCTCCCACCAATGGCAATTGAGCCTCTAAGGAGACTTGTATTACCAGCGAGCGGGGTTTAATTGTGAACTCGATCAGTTATTAAAGAAGCCAGGGGCGGCTGAATTGGAGACTGGTGGGCCAGTCCTCCACTGCTTTTGACCGTTGTGCCTCTTTCTTCCTAGACTGTGGGTCGCAGTTTGTTGTTTGCAATGCATAGGCCTGGGATGAATACAGGCTACCCACTATAGAGTTCTTTCTTTTCCCTCTTCCCTCTAAGTTTTTCCTCCTCTTCTCCTACTGGCTTCCAGGGAACGCAATTAAAGTGGGGAATTTTATGGGAGGATGGAGCGGCGGTGGGGAGTGGAGGGGGAGCAGGCCAGCGAGGCTATTATCCGTCCCGTAGAGTTGAATGGCTGGCCCCCCTCAGCGAACACAAAAGGAGTGGTCACAGCCGAACTGGAGAGCGGCCCCATCTGAAGAATGGTCGCCATCAGCGGTGGCTGGTCCCTGCTGGCTTTGCCTCTAAGGATGTTCACACTGCAAAAATTTTTGGTCTCAATAATTACATATTTCTTTATTCTTCCTCTTCTTCACAAAAAAAAGAACTAAAAGGATCACCTGATGTGATTGTCACTGAAAAGCTGGCATATATGTGCAGATAATCAATTTAGTTGTTCAATCCAATTATCAAGCTTTTATTTGTTTTATATTATTGTGTTGGATAGTTGGTGGGATAAAACAGGCATATTGTTGATGTCATATTTCAATATTTTCCACATATATAATTATAGACTAAACTAGTAGAAGGGAACACATAAAAATACACAAGTTTGTGCAGTAGGAAAAAAAACTATGTTGCACAAGAGACACTTTCACCTCTTTATGCCCATAAAAATCCCTAGAATGAAAAAATGTGAGCACATACAGTATTGTTTCATTTTAAGCGGTCAAAAGTCAAATAGGTTGGGAACCCAATATGAAAAATATATAGAATAGAAGTAATAAAATCATTTGTTACAGCCATAGCAGAATTATAAATAATGTATTGTAATACCTTCAATATTTTGTTATCAAAACAGTGAGAAAAACAACACCATAAAAACATTAGTCATATGTTTCAGTGCCTAAAATGAACTGTTTACTGTACTTTTTGTGGTCGAGTGAATTATGACTGTTGTCTTCCAAGGCTGAAATATTGTGATGTGACATTGTTGTAAAACTGCAAAACATCTTGTGGAGGTGGTTAGAGTGGATGGTTGGGTCACCCTAACCTATGACTTTGACATGGGAAACTTGTTGTTTGTTGCCTCCCAACAGTAGGTGTCGTCCCCTTTAAACCATTTTGACCATTATTATAGCCTCAACCATAATCAAGAATGTCTAAACCTAACCAAAGTTTTAGTGCTGGTAGATCAGAAAACAGTCATTTGAACCAATTTGTAATGGTCATAAGAATTTTGGAAGGGAGAGACTTACCATTAGGCAAAGATCTGCAATTGCCTTAGGCCCCATGCTATCAAGGGCCCAATAAAATGGCTCATAAATTTATGGTTAAGAATGTTTTTTTTTTCTTAACTTTTTCGATAATCAGCTATATCGTTCTAAAAATCCTTATGCTAAAATGGCATCAGAATTCTTAATTCATGAGTGTCTCAGGGCCTCCACACTCACTTGGACTGTTCAGCTGCACATCTGCAGAAATGATTCAGGAAGACAGTAGCTATATTGTGTAAACTAACAGCTCGGTGACTGTTTATAAATGAAGCAAAGCTACCCCAGCTGAAAAAGGAGGAAGCAGGAGGATACTAAAAAAAACACCCACAGCCTGCTCAACCTGCTGCTGTCTGGAAAGAGATACAGAAGTATCCACCAGACTTCTGAAGAGCTTTCCTGAGGCTATGAAGCTCCCAATTCATCCTCCGCACTCCACCACAATACAAGCTTATTCTTATGACTTTTTATTCAAGGTTGGAAAAAGGAGGAGAGCAAGGGATGCAGAGGGCCCCATGCCTTTGTTTGCCTTATTGGGCCAATAAGGACTAAATCTGCTCCTGAATTTTGGATGGATGTCATCCATAGGCACTTATATGCATTGTTTTGTAAGGCAAATTACTTTTAGGAATATATCAAAATTTCTAAATAATGGTTTTGGATAGGTTTAGGCACCAAAATTACTTGGTTAGATTTTGGAAAAGATTGTTGTTTGTGTTGGAATAACCACTTCCTTAACTCAGTCAACTGTGTTAGTCTTTTGATATAAGTTATAAATAGTAGTTGTTCGTGCTTTTCACATAATAAAACTCTTTTACTCTAAACCAAGGACTGGAATTGTTTCACCATAAATACATCACGGCTTTCAGTGCGCTGGTGTCCCACTGCATGCAGCCGGTGCCTTATTTTAAATCATTTTTCCCCTGCACCTCAGAAACCCTGAGTCCGCCACTGGAGCCAACATCACAAAGCGATCAAGAAGTCATGCTGCCATGAGCTTCTGGCAGCCACTAGTTAGTTATGCCTGTGGTTTCTTTTCTGACACCTCCTATTTAAAATCTAGAAAGCACTCATAACAAAAACGTTAGCACATCTAACAAAACGTCAGCATAGTCAACACAGCTATTACACAAAATTCATTCCATATACCACAACAAGTCGCTCTGGGGACCAGCAGGGCAACCTTTAGATTGATTTAATGGGGGTTTTTTATACAGATTTCAGACAGACCTAAAACAGAACACCCATCCAACTCTCCGATTTTACCTCAGCATTCCTTGCCATCCATCCGCCTAGTTCTCCGTCACCAGTGGACAATGCTGAATTGAGGACACCCTGGGCAGGCCAGCCTCTGTGGGGCCTGTGAGCTGTGTGCCAGTATGGGTAAATAGAGGCTCTTTAATATCCGCCAGGGGGCCGAGGGGTGGGAGTGAGGTCAGGGTACGGAGCTCACTGAACTGGCAGCCATGCAGCCCATTGTTGCTGTTTGTTAACAGGTGTGTGTGTTTAAATGGAAGTCTTTCAGTGGAGCTGCTACACGAGCCCATGGGGCCCGAGCACCTCTCACCCCCTCACAGTGTTCTCATCAATGACAGCTTTTCAGCAGCCCGGGGAGGAGGAGGAGGAGGAAAGGAGGACGATGAGGCTGGCTGAGAGATTAGAAGTGAGAGGACAAACTGCACTACAGTACACAGTATGTGAGCAGGTACATTACAGTCAGGGAGACTGAATTTCAAGACGTATTGAAGAGATGGAAGATAAATAAATATAGCCACATACATGCAAGGACACTATTTACATGTACAGACTCAATCCACTGAGGTGGTGCAACATTTTTAGAAAAACGTTTATCTGTTTTCTTTCAGATAGTAAGATGATTTACATCAATATCACAATATCAATCAACATGTGTGTTTTAAATGTGGGGCTGGACTGTTGTGGAGTGGTCATGTTTAGCCTAGCTTTGCACAAAGACTGGTGTCAGGGGGAAACAGGTAGCAGGTCTCTTACTTCAGTTCCAGTGTTGTGCTAAAAGAACATTGTACATTGAACATGCTCATGTTTTTGGTGAACAATGAGCTGAACAAATCAGTTTGCAACCAATGAATGTGAATGTGAACGTTGTGAAATCCTGAGAAAGATAACAGTGTTAATGTTGTCAGCTAAGAGAGAGAGAGAGAGCACAATGAATATGGACAGAAATGTTGGCGTGATGTAGCTTAAAAACTTTCTTTGATCATGCAGCATGAAGTGTATGAGTTAAGCAACACTGCAGACTGGAGTGTCTGTCACAATAAGAAACAGACAGGTAGATCTGTTCTTCTTCTCTTTCTTCATCTCCCTCTTTATCTCCTTCTTGTTCTTATGCATTATGGTGAGTTTAGTTGCAACTGGAAAATCAGAATTGCCAAGTTCCTCTTTGGGAATTTCAACAGTACATTGCTGTTCATGTTTGCTGTCTGTTGTAGTGTAAAACATTCTCAAACTGTTGTTAATTACCATACGTATATGTTATCCTAACCATTAATGTGGCGACGCCTGCGAGCTAGTTCAGGCAGTCAACTCGAGCTGCTACGCCAACCTCACGTGACATACCTCATTCTTAATACTACATACCAAACGCACACTTCCAATCTCGCGGTCTATTTAAACTGCTGATCCTCCCATTCCTCCCTCTGCCTGCCTATGCGTGTCGCCCCGCACTAGCGTTGCTGCCTGCTCACTCATCGTCCCAGCGTGTTGGTAAATCAGCTATTGTTGCTCATGCGATTGTCATCTTACCTTCT
>JAJHUR010136891.1:0-18641 GCA_027495735.1 Lutjanus campechanus
TGACTTTGAACATTTCTACTGATGAAGTCTGAAGAGCTTTGTGAGGCCATGCATCCAGAGACATATTCCTCAAATCCTCAAAGTCAGAATCTCAAGTGCTGTCTGCCTTTGCTGTAGGCCCTTGATGGCTGCAGAGGCACACATGCACACACTGCATTTTGAGTCTGTTCCTTGGGGTTTGGAGGGAATTTGCATGGAGGATCACCTTGAGATCAATAGGCTTCATAACCAATGTAATCTCATGTGCTCCACTGAGCTTCTGACTAGCGAAAGTCCTCTTTCTCTTGCCTAATCCATTGCTATTGGCAAGTAGAACTCAATGTATCTTCATAATAGCAGCTTCTCACTTTCATCTACTTTGGATTCTGCAAGCTTAGAAGTAGAATTTAACTTAGACATAGCTATACTACCATGCTGTAGCTTGTCACTATAGTAGATTAGAATTTGCAGTATTAGTGTGATATTCATCACTTCTTCTGCTGTTGTATAGTGGAAGCTTCAAATTCTGACCAAAATGGGTGTCGTTCAAATGGAACATTTTGCTTTCCAGTATGCTGTTGTTTTACAAAGAAAAATTAAGAAACAAAAACAAAACAGAACTTAGCATCAAATGTCTTGTGTTCATATCACCATTGAGCCAACAACAAGCTAGATATATACAATATACATATATTTTATACATTCTAGTTTTTGTTTTATTTAATCTTTTTTCAACAATGTACTTTTGGCTGCCAGCAGATCAAAATTTCACCATGCTCAATACCTTGGTTTTTAACCAAATACCTGGAAAACTAACAACCTTCCCATGAGTCTTAGCTGAACTTTTAATGATGAGATGAGATGAGATGATAATAATAACGACGATAATGATAATAATAATAATTAGATGATTTGAGCTTTGTGACATGGCGGGTTATCCTGCTGGAAGTAGCCATCAGAAGATGGGTACACTGTGGTCATTAAGGCGTGGACATGGTCAGCAATAATACTCAGTTAGGCTGTGGCATTTAAACAATGCTTAGTTGGTACTAAGGGGTCCAAAATGTGCCAAGAAACTATCCCCCACACCATTACACCACCAGCAGCCTGAACCGTTGATACAAGGCAGGATGGATGCATGCTTTCATGCTGTTTACACCAAATTCTGACCCTACCATCAGACCAGGAAACTTTTTTCTAATCTTACATTGTCCAATTTTGGTGAGCCCATGCAAAGTGTAGCTGACAGGAGTGGCACCCGGTGTGATCTTCTGCTGCTGCTGCTGCAGCCCATCTGCTTCAAGGTTCGGCATGCTGTGCATTCAGAGATGGTTCTTCTGCATACCTTGGTTGTAACGAGTGGTTATGTGAGTTACTATTGCCTTTCTATTATCTTGAACCAGTCTGGCCATTCTCCTCTGACCTCTGGCATCAACAAAACATTTTCGCCCCGGAGAACTGCCCCTCACTGGATATTTTCTCTTTCTCTGACCATTCTCTATAGACCCTAGAGATGGTTGCATGTGAAAATCCCAGTAGATCAGCAGTTTCTGAAATACTCAGACCACCCCGTTTGCCTGTTAGCAGATGGAACATGGGCCAAACTAATAAAGTCAAAGTACAGGTACATTTTTCCCAAAGATGGTTTCTGTCATTTTAGGCAGTTATTGCTGATATATGTTCAAGTTTGTCATTTTTTGATAGGTTTTGGTTTTAATTAGTGATTTGATGCTGTAAAAAAGGAGTTTCACATCATCAAGAGCTGAGACCGACTCACAACTGAGTGAGCCAGCTGTATGGGCGGACCCTTAATACCATGGTTTCAGCCCTGATCACTATTGCGCAGACTCTGGCACCAAATGATGACAGCAAGACAGCAGTGCTCAAATCACGTTGTGAGTACCGAGAGGAGGGATGTAAAGGAAAGAATCAACTTCTTCTGCTGAGTACTGACACACCAACACACACAGGGCTTTCATACTGACATTTTGGCGGAGTTGTTGCTGCTGATTTGCATTTCAATTACTGCTTATGTTGTGCCGAGCTGCGCCTGAGATGGACCGACTCTGGAGTGGGGCCAAGGCAAGCCTGACTCGCCTCCAAGCAAACTTTGGTCATGTCTCGCCAACCGCGGCCAAACCATGACGAGCCTCCTTTTCTCCCTCTCTAACAAATGTGTGTTGTGATACTGAGCTTGTGCATGTCAGAGAGAAATACATTTTTAAAAGTCTTTTTATGTTCAACTCTCACTTCTTCTGTAGCTTCACACTGAAACTTTGTGAAATGTAGTTTCTTTCCTCCGTCGCTGTTTTTACTCTCAGGTATCTGCTTTATTACACACAGCTGATGTCTGTCAGTTCATGCTCGCTCACAGTTGCCTCGGTAAACTGTTGCGTGCACACATGAAGTGCGTGCTGCTCGTCTGGTAGGAGGGGCTCAGGACAGAGGAAATGAAACGTAACTCAGATGAGACTCGACAATAAACCATTTTCAGGCTCCCTCTGTGCTGCAGCTTTAAGCACCACAGTTTGGAGGGTTTTGGCAAAGCAGAAAGTTCATGGGTTCTAATTTTCACTACATTATGAACCTCTCACCAAGCCAGCTAGTGCTCTATACCATGACACCATGCATCTCTCACCCTGATGACTGAATTCAAGTTGAAAAAATAGGCTTGAATTCAGTGTGAAGGGTAACTGATACCATGCTATGTGAACAGCTTGGTTCTTTTTCTGACCACACATAAAGTTAATCTGATAAAGTCTAACCTCTCTGACTAGACGTGATCTGAGGCTCTGCACTGTTGGTCTGCAACCACAGGCACAACAAGATGAGGTAAATCAAAAGAAAGACAACACTAATGTAAAGACATTTACTGGTTGGAGATGTTCTCTGCAGCCTTTTATTGAGAAATATTGATTTACTTGCTTTTGTTGCATCACACCTCTTGTGGTTGACAGTGCCAACAAAGTCTTCAAGAAGAGAGCTGGTGGACATGGGGCATTTCACACTGTGTATGTGTATTTTCATGCAGTGAAGCCCAGCAGTAGTCCAGTAATATAAAGTAGCTGGAGTAGTCTCCCAACTTTGCTGCTGATGCAAATACCAGGCATCCACACAAAGTTTAACTAATACTTTTTACTGTCTTCTTTGCTTTAAACGTCTCATCACTGTAGAGGGCAACAATGTAAGTGTGTCAACTGTGTAGGTCTTAGATTGCCTTTATTTTAAATTGTTGGACAATAACAAGGTCTCTCTCTAGAGGTGCTTTGCCTTGAGAAAGTGCCAGAATATCATATGGACGTCACAAGAGTTACTTCTTTGGTACCAAGTTGATGCCAAAATTCTGACGTGATGGTAGTGGTTTTTCTACAGAACCTTAGGAACTGTGGATTCAATTTTTCCGGACCTGACTGGGCCAGCGCACATGTATATGCCTGCAGCTGTCTAAGTCTGCCATTAAATGCCAAAGTAAGAGGAAGAAGGCCTACTGGCACAAAAGAGCAGCAACAGCATGTTCAAAATGGCAACAAGTGCAGTTACAGTGACAGCTCTGCCCAATTAGTTGAAGAGAAAAACTGTAAAAATCCTGTATGGAAATACAAGGTATTTGAGGCAGATTGTCAGAGATTAATAATACATTCACAAAAACCAGAATGCAAATGGTGTCATTAAACTTTTAAGACAAAAGGAGGAAACACTTGCAACTTAACATGAGTAGAGTGAGCTCCAATTCATGTTACTGTTATATTAACATCCTGAAATACATGTTACCATTATTTTTGTTTTACAGAATTGTGTGTGTGTGTGTGTGTGTGTGTGTGTGTGTGTGTGTGTGTGTGTGTGTGTAGGAGCTGTGTGTGTCCGTGTATGTTTATATATGCATAAAATTTTATATATCTTGAAATCTGTAAAAACTGTATGGCTTTAAATGTAAAATCCATTTAGTAAAGCCACTCAAGCTGGTAGATGTCAAGCACAAGTAAAGTTAAAAATCAATGTGAAGAGTGGACAAAAGGAAGATTGATGAAAAGTACATATGAATAGAGAGAAGGACTCGTTTTCACAGTCTTTTCAATTTCAGTAATTTATGTTGCAAGTCATCGTCTCCTTGCTCTTTTGGCATTCAATCAAATTATCCCTTTAAATCTGAATACGGCCGCACATCATGATAATAATGATTGCCATTGTTCCTCTGTCTCTCAGCCTTACCCCTAAGCCAGGTAGGAGAACACTTATGTAACATGTTTTCCACTTGTTTTATTTATCTCTTTTTCCAGTGTCACTTCAAATCTTCTCTGCAGTGAAATAAATATATATTAGGCCAACTGAAATGAGTTGGACTTCTAATAGAATTTATGTCCTCCTCCTTCTCATTAAATCCAACTAAAGGCTTCTCCAAAGCAACAGAGTGTGTAAAGTTAACTTCTTCCTGAAGTGACACGGGTAAACAGCTGTAGGCCATTAATTTATAGTTAGTCATTAGTTAGTCTCATCCTCCCACAGTGTGACATTTTAATCTCCCTTTGCACAGGACATGGCAATCTACTGCACAGAAATCGATAGCTGAAAACTGCAGCCCACTGAGAGCATTTCTGCAAAACACAACCGATAATTCTGCCATCTAACTTACAGGAAAAAAGCTAGATATGTAATATGTTTATTTTACAGCTAACTAAACCTAAATATTATTAATATCAGTTTTGTGACTTGCTGTTTTTACTTTCAAGTAATATAAATAAATAAGTTGAAACGACTACAGATTTACACATGCTAACATATAATAAAATGATTTATTGATTTTAGCCTAAGTAATTATTCCATTTTATACAACAGTTAGTTCCGACCGAGTAATTTGATTGGACAAGAGACGTTCCATGAGTGCTGGTATTCAGCAACAACGCACTGGGACTGTTTACAGACAGTACTATCACTCCGCTGTTGTAATAACCGTTAATAACGTTAAGTTACTTAGTTTAATTATTTTGAGACAAACTAGCACAGAGAGAGAGAGTTGGTTGTACAATAAACGGAAACGTCCAGATTAATGTCAACGACAACGTAACAAAGTAGCGGTAATATGCCGACAGTAGCAAACTTGTGTGGGAAATGTTTATGTGTTGCTTGGCAACAGCCACAGTCTCTCCTGTTATGGAACTACTTGTGTTGGCGGAGCCAAATAAATGATTAACTAAACAAACAAATCATAATCTCTTGTTGTTTATTACCGTTAACCAATAAAAATGTGCTTGTAGTACTGTTGTATAAAAGCAATATCACACTCGAGGTCGTGCGGTGTTTGTAAATATCAGCACTGGTGTGAAACACCGCACTCCCTCTCGTGTGATATTGCTTAAATAACTCTCTTCTTCTTTAAACAGAAACATTCTACAAATTATTGCTATAAGATACCTCAATAGAAATAAAAAGACACAGTCAGAGCACTGGTTCTCCTACTCTCTTGAAAGTAGAGACACGAGGTGTTTGCAACCTGCAAGTTCACTGCTTGATTCCAACAAATTAATTAAATGATTGTCGCACCTCAATATCATAGTTTTATCTCAAATATCTTCAACATGGCATTAGAGGCAAAGATTTTTAAGGATATGGGTCAATTTCATTTTAAAAATAACTATATTGGTGGCCTGGTGCCAATGTTGGTAAAGCTTTCGCCCCATGTGCTGGGGCTGTGTCCCCCTGCTGCAGCCGTGGGTTTGACTCCTGTATGCGGCCCTTTGCTGCCTTTCATTCACCCACTCTCTCCCCTTTTCCTGTCATATCTTCTGCTGTCCTATAAATTAAAGGCATAAAAGCCCCATAATATGATTTTATATCAACTGCTATTATAGTAAAAGAGCTGCCATTTTTCACTAGTGTAAATGTAGGACAGATACAGTAAGAAAAACTTCAGACCTCATAATTAAGGGTATTGTCTAATGCAAGGGCATAGAGTTTGGTAGGGACATGTTCCTACCAGTTGAGAGCAGAAGTCACACCAAAACCTCAGAAAAAATATGAACTGTAGTCAGCGGCGAGAGACACAGTATTTTCTGGTCCTTTTTGAATTGTGCCATGAATTACACATATGAGGTTTGTCAACAAAGATACTTTTACAAGTCAAGAAAGTTACAGGTGTGTAAAACTGTTTAAGTATAAGACTGTGGAGATAAATGATTAGAAAGAGTACGCACCAAGAAGTCACGTGAAACCTCATGACTTTCTCCCTCCAAAAGCTAATATAAGCCATTGAAGCTATGATGCCTGGATGTTTCGTATGAGGAAGTTGTCACAAAACAACGGGACTTACTCATTCTTTTCCCGGCGGGTAAAAGGATCAGGAGTCATTGCATGAAACACTTCAGTTAAAATAATGTTACAAGGAACAGTGATATTTGTGCTGGCGACTTATATTGTGCAACATGAGAGATGTAGTTCACTGGGGGGTTTCACACAAAACTACATGACAGACCTACCACAAATTGCTTTTTTTTTACTTGTAAAATTATCTTTTAAATCAACAAACATCATATGTACTGTACTTCATGGCACAATTCAAACGGGATCAAAGACTAATTTGTCTCTCTCGCCATAGACCACCTTTAATATTTTTTCCTAAGTTAGGTCCATTGGTGGTCCACCAACAGAGGTGTGACTTGGGCTCTCTATATCCACTGCCTACTGAAATGTCCCTAGAAATAATTATAATCAAGAAATTAAAATATAATCACAGTGGTTTGGTCCACTGCCCAGATATAGCCACAGTTTTTGTTTCTTCAGCCACATGTCTATTTTTTACAGCCAAAATATTAGATACGAACATTAATTATGAGCTCATACAAACACTGAATCTATTGTTGCAAACATAGCTACACACACTCTCCCTATCCCTCTCCTCTCACTTCGCACACGTGCAGTGAGTTACTATGGTGACGCTAACGCTCTGTTTGCCTGTCACTCTAAAACTTTGCAACCACATAGAGAACAGGAGGAGAACAGGGTAGCGAGGTAGGGAGCATAGTGATGAGAGGACTGGTCTCTTCCCCACCACTTCCCAGTTGCTCCAGCTGGGAGATGTTTATCGACACCCCCCAACAGTGGCATGAACTATCCACCCTTGGTCTCATGCTTGTATCTGGGTGCCACACCAAACCCATTTTGTCTTTTTTTTTCCTGGTACTGTTTGCTTGTTTTCTCATACAGCTCACACTGTTCTCTGGCTGTTGTTGTTTTGCCTCATTTGTTCTCATTTATTTCACATGATCACATCAGTGTTTATTCAGAGGGCATTAGTCTAAAACCCCTGCGTCAATACATGGTGAAAGGGGAGCCAGATTGCATTAGAGCACCGGGATCAATAGTCTCTGCAATACAGCAGAACCCCAGAGGAGGCGAGGCAGCCCTGACTCTCTCTCACCACAAATAATGAGAAAGTGACTTATAGGTTTTATGAGTTTTCATCATTTTTTTATGAGTTCAGGGTGACCTCACTCTGAGTGATAGGAACTTAGATCCTGACCCTCTATTTCATTAAGTTGGTTCTGCTTAATAAGACTGTGGTGGTGTATGATGTAGTGAAAGGAACCAGGTCTGTTCTCTGTGGCTTGTATATTGAGCCATGGCTTCTCTCTCTGACTTTTCTCTCTGGTCTCTATTTGAATCTCCTGCTGTCACACTCAACCTCTGCTGAAAACCCAGAATACGGCAAAAGTAGTGGGATCGCCAAAGCCTTCTGTTATTTTATGGTTTAAATTACGATCAGAGGCACTGCTGCTTCGACAAATTTGCACCTAGTTGACCCTTATTGCTTCCCTGATGTGTTAGTATCACATGAAACTCCTAAAGACCTCTTGGCAAAAAACAGAGAACAAATAAACTGACTAATGCCGCTGGAGGTATTTGGCTTAGTACACACGCATGAAACCCCAACAGTCCCAGTTATATAAGTGAACTTGTTAAGTTGGTTAAGTTCATGCAAACACATTATTCATGCTCTACAAAGTCCTGAACACAGCCTCATTACAGAGGACTGGCCTTGCATAACAGACTCTAAATCTGTCCAAAACGTGTAATGGAGACGTTTATTTGTGAGCCCTCTGTCTGTTCTGTTGATGGTTCATTCATCCTTTTAGTGGTTTTCTATTCACTGGTAGACATACAAGCATGCTGTTTGTTACAGGCCAAGTGTCTTCGAGCAAGGCATTGAATTTAGCTTGTTCTTCTATGAGGTTCATACTTCCAGACAACAGTAGTGAAAATTGTTCAAAATTCTCAAATAAAACACAGCTCATATAACTGCCAGGTCTCAAATAATAGTGGCAAAAGAAGAGGAGAGTGCCCTTCTGAGAAAATTAGTTGTTTATACAAATGCCCAAACAATATATTTTTAAATTAAAGACAAAACCTTTTAGTGACTGTAGGAATCATGATTCTTAGTCAGCTGAAGTAGTGTGATGTTATTAGTAGGGATGCTCCTAACAATTAATTTTCCTGTTGATTAAACAGAAATTTGAATTTAGACTTGTCAACTGGCCTAAAAGAAGACATTCAGGGGCAGTAAACCATAAATGATGTCATACTGCTTTGCCGAACTTGGCTAATGTTAGCAGTGCCAGCACCAGCAGCCAGTTCTCCTTACAGGTTAACGACCACATGCCTATGCGGATTGTGGTTGCGCATTGTTCCGGTCGAGTGGTTATTCCAAAGTTTATTCTGATACAGTGCACATACTATCTTATTTTCATTTTCTAGATCAAAATGCTGCCAATACTGTTTTAGATGTAATTTTTCCACACTTTCCACCTCTTGTTAGCCTATCCAGACTTTAGCACCAGCTTGCCAGTGCAACATCTTTGACACACCAGTTAACTGGCACTGTACATTAATAAAGTATTATTAACTAGTTCAACAAATAGTATTTCTGGTGCCAACAATTGAGGGTAGCAATGTTTAATCATCTAGACGACTAATCGCGCCCATCCCCAGTTGCTATAGAGTAGAGCCAAAAAGGCAGAGGGAGAGTGTGGAGGATGGATCAACAAAATGACCAAGTTGTTTTTGTGTCTAAACTTAATCAAGCCTCAACCACAGTGGTGTAAGATCAGAAAATGGTT
This sequence comes from Lutjanus campechanus, assembly GCA_027495735.1. Classification (NCBI taxonomy): domain Eukaryota; kingdom Metazoa; phylum Chordata; class Actinopteri; order Lutjaniformes; family Lutjanidae; genus Lutjanus; species Lutjanus campechanus. The sequence continues at coordinate 9,087 of JAJHUR010136891.1, forward strand.
TTATTTTTGTAAAACTGATTTGTAACGGTTTTGGAAGGCACACTAAGAGCGTCAGAACAGAAAATGCTTACTACAAATTAGGTATCCAATCATTAAATTTGGAGGACATGTTGGAAAAACATTACCTGTACTAAAGGGCACTTCATGTCATCATCGACATAAAGTGCAACAACATGGTCATATAGCCTCCACTTTGTCACTCCGACTCTTTTCTTTTTAAATACAATTCTGTTTTCATTTATTAATGAGTTCTAATCAACACGCCACAAATTTGGATGTCAAATGTTACCAAACCATAAGCAAAGATACTGCATGATTAATGTGAGGCTCCTAGAACCAGCCACAGTCCAGCTCTTGGATCTACGCCACCTACACGCAAGTAAAACAACAACAGCAAAAGTTTAAACTTGCAGTTATAGTAGATGCTGCACACTCTACGCTTTCTAATGCGCACTATCTGCGGGGAAGGAAAGTAATCGTTGCTGCAGTTTTGACATATGCACCACATTCAGGCAACAAGTGTCACATTAGTAGTTTTCATACATGCTGTTTTCTCCTTTGTTTGTTTTATTTTGTTCTTTGGGTCGATTGAGTGTTTTAAAGTTTTCAAAGATGTTTGAAAAAAATAAGTTTGGATATTATTTTGGTCTTTGATGCGCTGATGCATTTTTGTTTGTGTGATAGAGGCTGGATCCAGTTTCTAAACTAAACCCTGCATGACTCGACACTAATTGGTTCAGCTCAACTCAATGTCAAGCGAAAAACACTTGAGAACAAAGCAAGTGCAGTCATAAAGACAATAAATAACTTGTGTCTGTCTGACTGCTCTTCATGTCTTTCATCTCCACCATGCAGTAGCTGGAGCTTGCATGTGGCTTGCCCTGTTCCTTTCTATCTCAAGACAAGGAGCAGCCAGCTCTGGCACCGGCCAGCCTCCTAAATGAGACTATTGTATCCCTTCCATCAATGCTGTCTCACAACATCTTCATGTTACACAGCCGTATCATGAACTTTGATCTGGGAAATTACATCTACAACCCCATAAGGACCTGGCTAACCCTCTCACAGAGCAGGCTTTGTACTCATGTTACTCAAGTCTCCATCTCTGTAACGGCTCAGAGACACAGTCTTAGGATTATAGCAACCTAATGGCCGTGTGTGTGTAAGTGTATGTGTCTTGTAATATGAATCACTTTACACCATCATTGTATTACACTATATCCTGAACAGTAGTCTGTCATTGTCTTTTATCATATATATTTATTTGGGACAGTGGGTGCTTTTTTGTCTGGCTTTATGCTACTTCGTCTTGACTCATGAATGTGTTCAGTGCAGTTTTTAGTGGACCATCCTTTCACCAGGAGGTCTTCAGCAAGCCACTGAATCTTCTCATACATTGCATGTTTTTTTCTGTATATGCCTGTTACCTAAATGCCTGAACCTCTAAAGATAAAGTGACAGACAAATGTAAATCCTCTCTGTTGACCTTAATGAGTAAATGCAGCCACGTGCTTACAGTATGTTCAGATGGATGCGTGGGTTACGCACTCAACATACTCAGCAGGTGACAGTCTAATCTGTGAATAAATAAAGTTACGGGATAACAGCATTACAGGAACATCCGGTGTCCTTTCATGTGAAAAAGGGACTGCACTGTCCTGATGGCATCAGCACAAAACTTGGACTGGAGCAGTCAGACACCAAACCAACAATATTTCAATTAGTGGACGACCTGCTCTCCCTCTTAGACATAGCCGCCCCTTGATCAATAATGACAATCTCTAGTTGCAGCCCTAAGAATTTTAGGGTCACATAAGGTTTAATTAACAGAACAACCTTCAAACGCAGTTATGCTGAACAGTATAGTTGACCTGTGCCACTTCAGCCTTGATAAGATCATATGAAACCTGCAGCAGGATGTGGTGTCTGCCATAATGTTATCTGCATTAGCTAATTAAGAAACAGACCACATTGTGTCAGATAAACTTGAAAATGGACACATTGCCGGACAATGGACAACGGAACATTGCTTCCACCCTTCAGAATGGCACTTACACTGACATGTAAAAGAGCAACTAGGCTGCATATCAACACTGAAGAAATTTCTTATTAATTAATTTGTAAACAGTGACTTCCAAAAACATGTCATTCAAAAATTAAATAGAACGCTAAATGTTATCTGCTTAATGATTATGAAATGAAAACATATCTTAATTAATTCTACCTTCTTAATGTGTAGTATAAATAACATCTGTTGATCATTGCATGATTTAACAATTTCTAACCAGGGCTTTTAATCCAGATTTTGTTTATTGATTTATATTAAAATAAGATTAAATTTGTGTGTGTATATGTGTGTGTGAGAGAGAGACATGAATGCATGTAATTATATACATGATGGTGTACCCTTGTGTGTGTCTGTTTTGCTTCACACTGATGAGGTGTGAATGAAATGAGGAAAACACACACGCTGACACAGTCACAGTCTCCCTGAGGGGTTTACCAATGAGCTTCAGCTGCTGACAGCCATGGTATCACTGCAACAAGAACACATACACACACAAACATGCAGGCATGTCAAACATACAGTATACACACACAAGCCCACCATAATGTCTCTTGTAAATACCTAGAACATCCCACTCAACCTTAGTGCTATTAAAGGTAGCTTATGGCCATTGAACATTTATTGCCACAATGCTGTTGTACCTCCGTGGTGTTCCTGAGGAAACATGTGTAAGCAGTGGTCCTTGTCTGCTTTAGAGAAATAAGATTAGGAGGTGCACAGCTAAATTTAGCCCCTATCCTCAAAAATAAACCTGCACACGCAAAACAAAGAAGAAAAACAAGCTGAGTGGGAGTAACAGGAAGGGCAATCTGAGTGCAATTGGACAACGCATTTCTACTGCTGTGATGCTGAATTGAAGAGTGACTTGTGCTCATTTCCTGAAGTGCTGTTGCACCTTTATCAACTATTGCTCCTGAGGACCTGTTTTTTAAGGCCAGGAGGACGGCCGAGATGAGATAAAGGAAGATATAACGTGATAGACACTTGTAATGCCTTTTGAATTCACTGTATTACATTTGTGTTGTCATGATGAAGCTGAAATGGGGGAATTAATTCAGTATGTAAGTATGTCGAGGTGTGTGTGTATCTGTGTGTATGAGTGATAAACAGAACAATAAATGTAATCTACAGAAATACTTTTACATCCTTATTGAGGGAAAAACACAAAGAACAGATGATTATTGACTTTAAAGCGTCATGGGGCATTTTTTGCAAAGCATTTTTGAAAGGTATATGTAGCTTTTGCTTTATTGTGAAGACAAAAAGGCACAAGATTAAAGATACACACAAAAATAGCAAAACAAAGACAGCAACAAGTGTGGATAGGTGTTGAACCAAGTGGAAACCTCCAGAGCCGGAAAATGAAGCCAACATGAGTGCCAAAAGCTGCAGTTGAGGTTGTAGTTCACTTGAGGCTGGCTCCAAAAGCAAGTCAATCCCTATAGACCCCCATATTAAAATGCCTTTACAGTAGAAATAAAAAACATTTACAAACTGGTATAAAAATTCATATTTTCCATCATAAAATGATTTGGTCTGACTGCCACTTACTGAAGGTAATGCAATAGGTATGCATAAGTACAAGTACAAGTAAATTCCTTGAGCACAAGCAGAGTGAATTGCTGACAGTTTGTCATTTCCACAAGCCTAGATGTATAGGATATATATTTTATTTGAGACCCTATCAACCAGGGACATATATGAATATTTTATAGCATCTATTCACTGTCACTTAGCATTCAGCTCCTTGCTCAGTTACAAGGTGTGAGCGGTCTTTTGTCTCTGTAGCACGAGCTGTCCATGAAAGGTAATCTCCTGCACTATGCTGTGGTAGCAGCCAAAAGAAACATTAGCATGTCACGCAGTGACATAGGTGCTCATCAGTTTACACTAACAGTCAGTTCACATTTAGAACCAACTATACTGTATATGGCAGAAAGATGGGTGGAAAAGGTGCAAAAAAGTATGATTTATGCTTATACTGTACATAACAATGTATTCACTTTAGCACCTATTACTTTGACAGCATTTCAACAGTTGACTCTACTGTAGGTTCATGGGCTCATAACACTGTATGTCTTTGCAGAGAATTCCTTTTTCCCTCCTAGTTGTGAAAAGTTGTTAACATTAAAAGTCTCTCTTTTGAACTGGGGTAGGAATGGCTGTCAAACTCGTGATTCACTAAAATGAGATGTTTTGATAGTAGGAAAGTGGGATGATAAAGTTATGTAATTTAACAGAGACTGAAAGTGAGAGATTAATAGGTGAGTGACGAGGCAGAGTGTGGTTGGATTTAAAAAGAGACAGCAGCAAGTAAGACAACATTTCATCTCAGTGGTGGTAAAACACATGTACAGTAGTAGTGGAAGTTTCAGTTCCATTAGATTTCAATACAAAGACCAACTGTTAGTGTGCAGTGAAAAGGCATGTGTTTTGGTGTGACTACAGAAATGATGTAGTCATAGAGATGGAGCTGGACTGTATTCTGTGGTATATTGAATAATATTACTGTATATGCTTATTTCAATTGCTGTGTGTTTTGACCACTGGGAAGTGATAGCAACTGATGGTGGGAGATTTGTATTTTGGCTGGTCCAGGCCTGCAGCCATGATTTCTCTCTATATACTACGTGTATTTTTTATTATTTTTCAGAGGATGGGAAGTCCCTGCTACACTGACATTCAAGCCATGTGACAAGTGATGCAAATTGTTTTGGAGAGACTCTCACCTCCTGTTGTTGGGGTCACCCACCCTGCTACTTACTGGTAGAGGAAACTTGGCTTCAACAGCCAGACTAACAGCGGGATGAGATCCTGATAACCAGGACAGTGTGTGTGTGTGTGTGTGTGTGTGTGTGTGTGTGTGTGTGTTTCTCAGTCTCTGTATTTGTTGAAAACTAAAACCCACACATATAGCAAAAGCAAACAATTTAATGTTAACATTGCAAAACTTACTTAACACTGTCCTGACTCACAATGGCAAACACACAAAAAACATTGTTTAAGGAGGCTCTACAATACTACTACTGCAAGTACTACCGCCAGAGGTCACATTAACCAAACATTTTCTGTCATTGGCTAAATTTTTTTTCACAATGACAATAAAATCTGAAGGCCAGCCATCATCTTCACAGATTGAAACACAGTCAATCTGCCATAACGTTAAAAACTTCACAAGCAACACTGTCAAACAGAGAACTAAATCTATCAAAAAGATTCCTCCTGAAGCAATTTGGGCATCATCTGACCTCGACATAATACTCATAATGTGTCAGCGCCCGGAGAGCGTCTCACTATCCGGGTGTTGACAGTGCATTTAAGAACTACGAGACTGGAGGTCTTGGACTGCATCTTTGACCACTATGGGTCACAGAGGGGTGAAGCGAGTGGAAAGGAAATCCCAAAGAGTCATTCATATTTGCCTGTATTTGTCTATTTAGGCACAATGGCCACTGCATTTTAGTGCCCTCCAACTCTGTCTAGAAATTTTAATACAACTGCTAACTACTGTATCCTTTTCTTAACCCCAGTCCTAAACTTATTTCCAAACAACTACATGTCCTCAGTCTAACTCTAGTTGCCAAACTTTTAAAACCACGGCTCCCGCTTTTTTCATGCCCCCCTATGCTACCATTCCACCACATACATATCCATCCAACACGGCCTTTTATCAATCAATGAAGTGGTTGTTTGGTAAATGACTGACTGTATTTCTTTAGTTGTGTTCAAAGGTGTTCAAAATGTTCAAATCACACAAAAAAAACACATCATGAATTAATTCTGTTTTTCATGTGCCTCTCAGTCATTTTCACTAAAAAGGCTTGTTTTGCATCATGATCTCTTTTACATTTACTGGACCACATTGCTGCATTTGACAAATTTTCCTGTAGATGAGACATTCCAATGTACAACAACTAGATTTGTCTGTCCATGAAAAGTCATAAGCCAAGCAAGCTTTCACTGTACATTTTGATTTTAAGGTTTGGTAGTCTTGACTGTGTTCAGGCCTGAGATGTATCACTGTCTCATTCAGCTCTATTTATTGTGACAGATCTCTGATAGTTGCTATTCTGACTGATTTGTACCTGAAAACCTGTGTGCTGCAAAGCAAGTTGCACTATGATAACTGGCACCTTTAAGCTGTTGCCATACTGTAAATCCAGCTGCAGCATTATAGCATATTTAATAGGGTTTTTAATATGGTAATTTGTATGTCTATTGATTAAGCCTGTTCTTAAGGCACAGCAGGGGAGCTACCCTTCTAATTTATAACTAAATCGAATTTTAGCCTTAATCCCAACTTTAAACTAACCTCAACCTTTACTCTTATCCTTAAATAAAGTTGTATTCTAATTTATGTATATCCTGAATTGTAAAGTAGAAGCCCCATTGAATAGCCAAAATGAGCTCTCTTGGAAAAAATGTTCTCACCCCAAAGGTCTAAACCTCCAGCTGGTTTTCACAAGGGCAGCAAATCAAGCAGACAGACACACACAAACAAACAGCCATCCAGCAAACAGTGTGGTATAAGCCCCATTCCTAATAGGGTCATTCATAATGAAAGGGGCTTTAGAAATGCCAGGCTTTTGCGCAGCAGATAAGGTGGGCATTTATCGACAACAACAGCAGGCTAAATTCGATTGGGGTTACGTAACTCCCAAAATCAACAAGTGTAGCGCCCCAAGATCTTTTGTTTTTTGGGCCATGATGTAACAAACGAGTGGCCAAAAACCCTAACAGACATTTTTTCTGGTGAACTCGCGTGAGAGTTGTTTTGGCCCAGCTGCTCTTGTCAGGTAACTCTATCTCTAGTTAATACACAGCAGGCCTGATCTCTGAAGGCCTCAGGTTCTGAGCAGCCATAATCCTCAGACAGCTCATATCACACAGGAGCAGACGCAGCGGGTCCAGGGTCACCGGTCGGCCCCAGCAACCCTGTCTCATTCATCCTCTCTGTCGACTCGCAGAGCCAAAAATAAAGTGTCTCTTCTAGCAAGAGAAAACTGAGCCTTCTTCAGAGCCTAACTTAAATCTGGGTCCTTCTAAAAGAAGTATTACCATCTGGGCATGACATACTATCATGTGAGCACATTATATAAATCATGCAGGTCAGCAGCCTAAAAAGTGCAAAAGAGTAAAATAAAGTAAGTAAGGGTAAAATTCAAGCACTTTTATTGTTCCTTAAACAAAAAGTTCTAAACTCACAAAGTCTTTATCATCACATTTAGATTTTGACAGCGAGCAGAAGTCTCCCAGTGTGAGTCGCTGAGAGACAACAAACAAGAGTTTAGTGTAAATACTGCAATAGCATCAGTTATATCAGAACTGGAGAGTATTTCTTCATTGAAAGAAGAACAAAAAACAACATTGAAGGCTTTTCTTGATGGAAAAGATGTTTTCAATCTTCTCCCGAGTGGCTCTTGCAAGTGTTTGATCTGATTGGTTGAAGTTAGACATGATAGACAGATGGTTCATAAAATCACCTGCCAAGTGTTTTTGAAAGTGCTAGCCCTTTTCCAAACAGTTTCTAATTTGGGGACTTGATATTTTCAACCTTTTAGACAAAATATGTATTCATAATTGAGGAAATAAAAAGATACAAATGTGGGTATTAAGTAAGAAATATGGAAATTAAAATTTCATGTGCAATTTTAGTGTATTTAATGCCCTGTGACCAATATATTCTACTCTCCATGGTAGTTCTAACCTCTGTAAGAGGCGATTAATGAAGTTTTATTCCTAGAGTTTCAGGCCTTAAAGAAAAACCTTTGATTGGTCACAATGTAAAGGAATCTCATTACAGGCAGAAGGCTGCAACTAACAATTTTCATTATTAATTTTATTTTTATTCATTTTTTATTAATAATAAACTAATTGCTGCAGTTCTAAAAGACAGCCAGTGACCACCTGTTTGTGTCACTATGGAAAATTAGCATATTTCTCTCTTTACAACAGTGGAAATTACAGAGCAGGGACTGCCATGGTGAATTAAAACCCAGATGGAAAAAAAATGCTTTCTTGCATTGGCTGGGGCTTTAGGATTTACTGCCAAGGTGATGGAGAGGTGGAGGAGTTTGCGCATTAGTATCTTTCTCCTCCTTATCCTCCTTTCTTTGTCCAGCCCTCCTTCACCTGCTAATAATGTTGCAGGTTGTTAACCTAGAAGTCATGATGTATAACTCCTCTCACTGCAGAAAGGACAGGTGCATCAGCAGGCAGTGGGGAAGCTCATGAATGAAGTGGTGGGTGTGTTGAGAGATGATAATGTGTATATTGTGTGTGTGTCTATCCATCTGAGTTTGTGTGAAAACTACTTGTGTTGTGAGCTTATTTTGTGTGACAGTGCGTGTTTGTGTTTGTGTGTGCATGTGAGTAGACTGGAACAGTTAGTGCCCCTTTCAAATATTTATGAGAGGTTGTTCTCTCATATTTATAGTCTAGTGGCTGAAAGCACAGCACCAATTTCTCATCAGCCCAGTTAACTCTGCCAAGGTGAGAGGGAGAGTAAAAGAGAAAGACAGAAAGGAGACAATAAAGACAAAGAAAAATTAACTGGTTAAGAGAATTGAGACAGACAGGCTTGAAAACAGGCAGACAGACTGGAATGGAATATTTCACATTTTGACTGCCAAAACATCTGAAATAGCTAAATATTTAAAACAGAAGAGCTTTTGGAAGATTTCTGAGAAAGTAAACAATTTCTAAAAACACATACTCCACTTCATACTGAGTTAGGAGAGTTTTATCACAAATCATTTGTTTCTTTGCTGTACTGATGCCAGATCAACAACAACTCTATCAATGTGGAACTCCCCTTTAACCAAACTTGCATAGTTTTGAGATGCCTCACGTTTGAACACTTTCTCAAATACCAAGAGTCGACGACGTACCCTAGCCCAACACTATTCCACATTCAGCATTTTAGTCCAGCCAGATGGTTCTGCAACACACGATTTATGTCTAATGTTAAAGTTCAGTGCCAGTGTGAGATTTAACGTGTCAACATTATGGAATAAGGCAAAAAATAATGGTGTGGTAGTTGCGGAGGTCATATAGTGCTTCTGACTTTTATACCAGAGACTTGCCTGAAATCTCAACATTTCCCTAAACTTAACCAGTGTTGGTGTTTTGGTTGCCTAACCTCTACCAAAACCATTTCAATCTTTCCCTAAAATTAAAATATATTTCAACTACAGAGATGTCGCTGTACTGGTTTTGACAATAAATGTGATATTTGAGAAATGAAATAATATCATGTAAATAGGGGTGTAACAATACATGTATTTGTATTGAACCGTTTCGGTACGCGACGTTCGGTTCGGTACAGGGCTGTGCACGGGTGAGTTCACGGGCTGGAATTTTTTTTTTTTTTTGGCTCACGGGCCAGAAGTTGCGTGTGTTTACGTTCCGCCGCTAACATGTGCAGCTACACGTGCAGCTACACCTGCAGCCCGTGCGCATGATGGCTACTGCTAGCAGTAAACCCT